>VNWS01000007.1:573994-696098 GCA_009800995.1 Colletotrichum sp. COLG31 | reverse complement strand
GACTGCCTCGCGCGGTCTGGCGCTGGTATACGAAAAGGGCGATGAGGATTTGAAGCAGGATCTGACGAGGGACTTGGTGTCCGCTTTCACCGGCAACAGTACACAGATCAAGGTCGAGGAGGAGACGGAGCTTTTCGAGCCGGGTGCTCTGCCCACAGGCGAGGGCAAATCCGTCACTTCGTACAAGGATATCGTCAGCCTGGCAAACGAGGTCGGCGACCAGAGCCTGGTGTACAAGTTCATGTCTCTCGCCACCAACGCGGCGACCTGGTCGACGCGCTCTGCCTTTGGCAGATTCGGTCTGAGCAATATCCTCTCCGAGTCAGAGGTCGATCCGAAGCTGTATCCCAAGCTTTTCCGCTATCGCTTCGATCCGAACTCCAATGTCCAACGGTCCATGGACGATATCTGGAAGGCTCTCGTCAAGAACCCTAACGAGACGATCAGCACCCACTTTGACGCCATCATGCAGGACCTGCTGAAAAACGTCCTCGGAAAGGAATGGCGCGTCCGTCAGGCGAGCTGCGGCGCCATCTCCGACCTCATATCTGGGCAACCATTCCACAAGTATGAGCAGTACTATCCTGAGATCTGGACTGCTGCGCTCAAGGTTCTCGACGACGTCAAGGGCTCTGTGCGCGAGGCGGCGCTGAAGCTGTGCATGGGCCTGACCAACACCATCGTACGACAGCTCGAGGAAGGCGGATCATCGTCGTCGGCACAGGCAATGCTGAAGCAAGCGCTGCGCTTCCTCCTCTCCCCCAGCGGCCTCGAGAGCGGCGTCGACGAGGTCAAGATGTTCTCGCTCAAGACCATCATCGACATCACAAAGAAGGGCGGTCCTAACCTGAAGCCATTCATCGTCGACTTCATCCCCCCTCTGCTCGGTCTCCACAGCACCATCGAGCCGGAGCAGATCAACTATGCCTACCAGAAGGTCAGCGAGGACTCCAGGGACCAGCTCGACAAGCTGCGCGCCAGATGGGTCAACCAGTCTCCCATCTCTGAGGCCATCGACAATTGCCTTCGCCAGCTGGACGCGGAGGGCATGAAGCAGCTTGCGCCCAAACTAGAGGAGATCATCAAGACGGCCATCGGCATGCCGACCAAGATTGCCTGCGCCCGACTCATCGGCGACCTGGTTATGCGTCATGCCGTCGACTTCAAGCCCGTCTCGTCCAAGTTCATGCAGCTTATGGAGAAGCAAGCCCTGGACCGCAACGACGAGGTCAGCAAAGGCTACGCGCGCGCCGTGGGATATCTTATGCGCATCGTTCCCGACGCATCCAAGGAGCGGCTTGTTGACAAGTTTGTCGAGCTGTACTTTGGCAGCGAGGACGAGGCTCGCCGCGCCAAGGTCGCTGATGTGGTTCTTGGCGTCTCGAAGCTTGCTCCCGACCACTTCAACAGGCTCGCGGCCAAGTTCATCCCGTTCACGTACATGGGCCTCCACGATACGGACGACTACACGCGCAAGTGCTTCGACGAAGTCTGGAGCCAGCATGGATGCAGCTCCCGCACCGTTGCGCGCTACGTGCCTGAGATTGTTGGCTTTGTGAAGAGGGGTCTTGAGGCGCCCCGGTGGAATCTGCAGCACACCGCGTCTTTCACGATCGCGGCGATGGTGAAGGCGGTGGTTAACTCGAGCGACGCCACCGGCCAGATTTCCGAGGCGAACTTGAAGGTCATCTGGCCCATCTTCGACAAGGCGCTCGCGGTGAAGACGTTCCCCGGCAAGGAGAAGCTGCTAGAGTCGTACCCGCAGTTTGTCGGCAAAGGGCAGAGCCTCTGGAAGAACGACCCCGCCGTGGCGGCGCAGCAGTTGAAGGTTGCTGTGCGGGAGGCGAAGCGGAACAACGAGGATTACCGGCCGCACGCATTCAGGGCGCTGTGGAAATTTGCCGAGCAGCGGCAGGACCGAGACATGCTTGAGGAGATTTCAGGCATCGTCAGCGGCGTCCTGGATGACATGCTCGACGAGGATAGGATGGACGTCGACGGGTCTGGGGACAAGCTCCGCAAGGCTGCCGTCAATGGCGTCGAGGCCATCGCTAGGGGTTACAACCGTCCTCAGATGAAGGAGGACCCCGGCGCTGTGACGAAGAAGGTGTTTGAGCTGCTGAAGCCGTATATCGCGAGTGACAGGTTTGCAGCCATCAAGCGGGAGGTGTGGTACGAGTGCGTCAGGGACCTGATGAAGGCGACCCCGAAGCCGCAGGCTGCCACGGGCGATAAGGCGACTGCTCAGGCGTATCTGAAGAGTCTCGACCTTGAACAGCCTGACAACGGCACCGAGTCGCAGCGGACGATGAGGGTCCTCGCCCTCGGACAAGTATTCGAGGCGATGCAGCGGGGCGTGTTCGGGCCGACAACGGCAGACGACAGGAAGGAGTATAAGGAGGCGGTGAAGAAGATGCTGGATGGCGAGAGGTCATTGGAGGTGCAGAAGCATCTCAAGGAGATTCTCGCGGAGCTTGAGAAGTAGAGGCATAGATAACTTACTGACGGGGGATGACGAAAGATGACGGGCGAGACCATGGTGATCTTTATAGAACTGGAAACCAAGGGGCAAGATACCCTTTGCTTGAGCTTTAGGAATTGAAATGGCTTTTTGAAATACTATTGTTGATAGGTGATGGTGCTATTGTTGATAGGGGATGGTGATGCTTCAAAGGTGGCTTGGTCCTGCCATGAGCACCAGCCACTGCATGAGGACCCTTGCGGCCGGTCCCGTGTGGCTGGAGAGCGGTATTATGTCACCGCGAAAACATTCCGCCATTCTCCCGGGCCGCTGCAGGCCGCACCGCACCGACGCCTAATTTCACCACAGCGAGCAGGCGGTTGCGTCACTGAGCTGGCGCCTTCAGGGTGGCACTGATTCGGCAACAGCAGCACCTGGCACCTGCGCCGCCGGGACAAGCCTTGAAGCCCGCATCCAGCAGCAGCAGCACAGCAGCAACAACCAACACCAACCACGACAACACTTCTCTTTTTCCCATATCAAATTCACCACCGCTGCCACATCCAGGACTTATATTTCTTTGTGTCCGGAGCCGCACCATCTACTTTCTTGAAACGCTTCAAAGGACCACAGCCAAAGAGGTCATCAACCCAAACGGGTCACTGAAGCACACGGACAGCCCAGGCCTGCAGCTGCCCCTCGCCCTTCGCCCCTCGCCTTGTGGCAGAACACCACCTGCGGATTACGGATACTCCACGTCCACTGCCTTTCGGTTGACGGTGGGGCAGAGGTGCCATCGTCTTCCTGCTCCGAAGCCCTCTCTGCGTTCACCTCTCTGACCGCCACCAAAATATTTGTGTCCGACGCAAGCTTTTCTGCTGCCAGAGGCTTCATTCGACACTGCTTTATCAAACACCCACTGGCAACCCGAGTACCTACCCTCTGCCGAGCGCAAACCGCAATCATGGACGAAGACATCTCCAACTTCGTCGCCATCACGGCCGCCAGTCCGGAGGCTGCCCGCGGCTACCTCGAGATGGCGAACAACAACCTCGAGTCGGCCATCCAGCTCTTCTTCGAGAGCCCCGACCTCGCGAGCAGCTTCACCGCCGCTCCTGCCGCCAGCGCGTCCACAGCACCACCCGTCCCCGCAGCTACCCGACCAAACATCGGCCGCCAAGACGACCGCGGAATTATCCACATAGACAGCGATGACGACGGCGACACTGCCATGACCGTCGACGACGATGACGATACGTTTGGTCAAGACGACTCCGATATCGCGGCCCAGGCCCAGGTCGAGGCCATTGCACGGAACGCGCAGGAGGAGGAAGATGCCGCCATGGCCAAGAAATTACAAGAGGAGCTCTATGGTGGTGGCGCTGGCGGAGGAGGAGGAGGAGGAGCTGCCCCCGACGATGTCAGATCGCCTATCGCCAGAACTACGGAGACGCTGGTTGGAGGCTACGACGCCGACGACGGCATGGGTATGGACATGGATTCCATCATCCGAGCACAGATGCGCCAAAGAGAGGCGGCGAGAGCAGCGCGAGGTAAGCGACATGCTGCTATTGCGTGCCATATCGCTGGAGGCTAACAAGATTTGCTCGCAGGTGGTGGTCCCTTCAGTCACAACTTGTCCATCTGGGACGACGACAGCCCGACGCCTCAGCCAGCCGCAACCGAGAGCGGTGCCCGCGCTCAGAGACTGGCGGAGCTCTTCCGCCCGCCCTACGACATCATGTCCAGATCGGACTGGGACGAAGCACGACAGGAGGGCAAGGACGACAAGAAGTGGATTTTGGTCAACCTCCAGGACATGAGTGACTTCAACTGCCAGGCCCTGAACCGCGACATCTGGAAGGACCCCGCCATCAGGCAACTGCTGGCAGAGAGCTTCATCTTTCTCCAGTACGACAAGTCCTCCATCTCCGCACAGCAGTACGTGACGTTCTACTTCCACCACGGTGGCCACGAGAACCCCGACAACTACCCCCACGTCGCCATTATCGATCCGAGAACAGGAGAGCAGGTCAAGGTCTGGAGCGGACGGCCGTTCCCCACCGCCACCGACTTCCACGCGCAGCTGGCCGAGTTCCTCGACCGGTACAGCTTGGCGGCGAACAGCAAGAACCCCGTTGCGGACCAGACGACGCAGCGGCCCAAGGCGGTTGACGTCGACCGGATGACGGAGGAGGAGATGCTGGAGATGGCACTGCAGAACAGTCTCGAGACGTCCAACGGCGGCGGCAGCAGCTCCAAGCCCAAGACGAGCGTGTTCGACCCCGACGCGCTCACCAAGTCGGATTCATCCAGCGAGAAGGGCAAGGCCTCTGCGGCGGACGAGGCGACGACCCCCACGGCGGAGGCACCTGCGCAGAGCATCTGGGCCAAGATCGCAAGCGACAAGCCCCACACAGAGCCCGAGAACAACCCCGCCACGACGACCCGGATACAGTTCCGTCACCCCACCGGACGTGTCATCCGGCGGTTCAACCTGGACGACACTGTCAGACGCATCTACGAGTGGCTCAAGGCAGAGCCGCTGGAGGGCAAGGAGGGCGTCGAGTTCGAGCTGAAGCGCATGCCGCAAGGCCAGGACCTGACGGAGGAGCTGGACAAGACCATCATGGAGGCCGGTCTCAAGCAGGGAACCGTCATGATTGAGTTCATCGAGGACTAGGGTCTGACGAGGTTACGAGTGACGGATCGATAATGATAGCCGTTTTGGGGGCAATGCGCATGGGTTCACACGGGCCGGGAGAGCATGACCGATAGATGGTACAGGGAGGACGACTGGTTTTCTTCCCTTTTTTTCTCTTTTCTTGTTTTGTCGCTTCACTGGGGGACATTCACATACACATACCACGATGACACGGTGACAGCATTGGCTCGATGATGATTGCACAGGCGGGCTAGGACGTAATCCGCCGAGTACAGACAGAGGAAGGGCCGAGATGGGGGATGTTTCCCCCTTCGGCAACTAGGGTAGACGAGCTTACAGAGGCGCATCAATAGACCTCGGAGACAGACATTAGGAAGAGATTTTGTGCGACGTGAAAGGTGATTGACGCGGACTTTCACCGAACAGTCGGGGGTCACCAGGCACCCTCCCTCTCAAGCGACCAAGATACAACGCCCTGGGTCCATGTGTGAGTGAGTTTGGGATCTCGGCGCTGGCCAAGACATTGTACCATCGTTATACTTGAGATTGGTCAGAAGCATCTGCGGATTTTCACTGAGTTCTGGCTGAACGTGTTGCCTCCTTTCCTCCCCGGGGTTTTTCTTTTTTTTTTCCCCCTTTTCTTTTCCCCTTTTGTTTCCCCCCATTCCTTCGTTGCTCGACAAACCTACCAACGCTGACTGAGACTCTCAACAGCTCCAATGCAGGTCGGGGTAATGATTCAGCGCAGAGGAACCACTCGCCACAGTGGCCCTGTATTAACCGTATTGATTCTCTGGTATTGGATTGGATATTGTGGCTCATGACATATCGATTTGCATTGATGAAAGATAAAATTCAAGAGAGGTCACATTCATCACACCCAAAGAAATAGAGGAAGTTGCGTCCACCTGAGATGTGGACGTTTCACCGCGGTTCACCATGGTGAGCAGACGCGTCTGGTAGCCAATCAAGCGGCCGTCGCGGACGGGTTCCTGGGCAGTGGTCGAGTGCGGATCCAGCCAATCAGGAGGGCGCAGAGACTTGTCGGGTCAGAAGCTTTCCCATGTTTTTGGCGATTTTCTCGAGGTGCCTGCCTTGCTGGACCGTGCGTCCCATTTGCTCGCTTAACACCCTTACCTAAGGCTTCATTGTTTTTAGGTGATGGAGAGCGCTGACGATTTTACTGGACAGGGGAGGGGATGAACTGTGAATCGCTTGCGGGGGAGCGGCCCAGTGAGGGGGAAAAGGTTTGACATCAACAGCGGCTGGTTGCTGGTGAACCGACCCCTCTCGGCTGGGTGTAAACAAATGGGATGCACCTCGTTCCCAGTAAGGGAAGGCTGGCCGAGGCGATTGGGCGGGACGGCACATTGGATTCAATGAATGGCCTCGTAAGATATTGACTGGTGATAATGAGGATAGCAGAAACAGTGACGTTCGTGTGTTTCTGTGGCAGTTGTGTATTGAATGGTCGGTTGTTAGATGAAGCGTCAATCATCAAGGATTTACCTCCCTAGCGTCAGGGGGTCAAATGTGGATGAATGGAATGGGAAAAGACGAAGAAAACAACCACCACAACCAGCACAAACATCAACAGACCACGCCGTCACAGCCGCTTCTTTGTCCCTGAGCGGCGCAGGCTGTTTACCCCACACTCTTCCTCGTGTGTTCCTGCGTCCGGTCCTCATCGCGTCGAGTCTAGCCAGCGCCAACACCCAAAAGCGTCACACACCGTTCTGCCCCCAAGTTACTTTCTCTCTCAACTCTCAACTCTTCCAGCTTGAACAACTATAATCGCCAACCATACCCAATCCTATTCCACCAAGAAACACTGCAAGTTGCTACATTGTGTGTCCTTGCGTTTGTGTGTATTGCTCCGGAGCAAGGCACGACACCTCAGAACAGCGACTCGGCGGCACTTTATTTTTGAAAAGCCCGTTCCTTCTTAGGCCCTTGCGGCGGCTGCGAACTGACCCTCTCCTCTCCTTGCCTTACCTCATCTCATCTCACCTGCGCAGGAGCTTGCTTTCTTTTTTTACCCTTTCCTCACCGTCCGTTGTTTTGGTCATATTTCCAGCTGTGAAATTGGGCGCAGCGAGACACCGATTGACGTCTTCCCGCCACGAGTCCACGACCTCGACCTCGACCTCTGAGGAATGCGAATTGCTGCGGCCCGCTAGAGTGTCTCTCTTTCGCTGCCTCTAGGACGTCCCTTTTTGGTATATTCTGTTTCTGGTCGATTTCCCTTTGAAGAAGCCAGCCAGAGACACGCGGCGAAACGTACGACTTCCAGCTGCACCAAGCCGCATCGTCTGGAGCTAGCCACCGTTAGGTGCTCCCGACTAGAAGGATCTCGAGGCTAACTGTGCGCCTTAATCCCAGATCGCTTNTCCAGCTGCACCAAGCCGCATCGTCTGGAGCTAGCCACCGTTAGGTGCTCCCGACTAGAAGGATCTCGAGGCTAACTGTGCGCCTCAATCCCAGATCGCTTCCTTTCCACCTCCGTCCCGTCGGCGCCCCTTCTTTCGTTCGTCCCAAGATCGTCTCGACTCTGTCTGCCGGCACATTCAGCTCACAACGGCTGCATCCGTCGCCAACGTCGTTCGTTGTCGCTGTCGTCGTCGTCGTCGTCCCCCACCGCCTCCCCCCTTCCCCCGGCCGCCGCCGCCGCCGCCGCCAAACCCCAGGATCCCCTCTTCAAACCTCCTGGTTCCTCCCATCCTCGTCCGAGCACGGAAGCAAGACTGAGTTCCTTGCCCTGCAATCTCCCGAGCGAGCGTCAAACTTCAATTGGGCAGCGAGGAACCGCGCCCGCGACCCAGACGAACCCTCCACGGCCGCCAACGTCGCCGACGGCTTCTCCTCGATCGCAACCCCGCGGCACCGACTCCGCGCTGGTCTACGCATCAGACGACGCACCACGGCTCTGCTGCGCCAGCACACAGATTGCTGCATAGGGCGTCACCGCGCAGTTCCGAACCGCAAACATGGGAGATCGCGAGAGGGACACGGAGGAGGGCAACGAGGCCCTCGACCCGGGGCTGCTCTACACCAAGGAATACTGCATCGGTATGCGCCGTCCCTGCGCGCCTGAGGCGGCATCTCGCTAACATACAGGTTTTCCCAGGCGGAGGAAGCTTCGGCAAGGTCTACAAGGGGTAAGCGCGCATGTGTTCTCTCCCGGCACGCACGAGACTGTCTGTCCAGACCTCAAGCTGACAATTGCCTTTGTGTGCAGCGTCGACAAGCGCACCGGCCATGCCTCGAAGACATCATCCAGGAGATTGCCATCCTGTCGGAGCTGCAGTCGCCCTACGTCACAAAGTACTACGGGTCCTACGCCAAGGGCGCCGAGCTGTGGATCGTCATGGAGTTCTGCTCCGGCGGGAGCTGCGCCGACCTGATGAAGCCGGGCTTGATAGGCGAGGACTACATTGCCATCATCATCCGCGAGCTGCTCCTGGGCCTCGACTACCTGCACTCGGACAAGAAGCTGCACCGCGACGTCAAAGGTTTGTACCTCTGCGCAAAGCTATGCGTCAGACGGTGTTGCTAACGGTGAGCAGCTGCAAACGTGCTCCTGAGCTCTAACGGCCAGGTCAAGCTCGCCGACTTTGGCGTTTCCGGGCAGCTCTCGGCGACAATGACCAAGAAGAACACGTTCGTGGGCACTCCCTTCTGGATGGCGCCCGAGGTCATTAAGCAATCGGGCTACGACCACAAGGCTGACGTGTGGTCACTCGGCATCACTGCCCTCGAGCTGGCCAACGGCGAGCCCCCCTACGCCGACATCCACCCCATGAAGGTGTTGTTCTTGATCCCTAAGAACCCGCCGCCGCGGCTGGAAGGAAACTTCACCAAGGCTTTCAAGGACTTCATCGAGGCGTGTCTACAGAGGGACCCGAGAGACCGTCCAACCGCAAAGGACCTGCTCAAGCACCCCTTTATGCGCCGCGCTAAGAAGACGAGCTATCTGACAGAGTTGATTGAGCGGCACTCCCGGTGGGCCACCACCCATAAGAACGATGACGAGGAGAGCGACCAGGAGAACGAGAAATACCACGAGCGACAGCAGGTAGACGAGGACATGTGGGACTTTGGCACGGTAAGGCTCGTGGGCGACAGAGGCGGTCTCGTTCCGCGGCCTGGACTCAATGCCTTGGATGAGTCGGCTGCCAATTCGAGAGCAGCGAGATCAATCGAAAATACGGATGACTATGGAGAACGACCAAGGGACAACAGCCCGACCAAGGTCCGCGAGTTTGGTCGTGACCTTGCTCTCGCTTCAGATACTCTAAAGGCGGCCATTGCGAATACGGGAACATCTCGACAGGCCTCACCACAACGGAAACCAGTGCCGACTACCGCGCCACAATCACCGGCCAAGGTGCCTCTTCCAGTCTCGCCAGAAAAGTTCCAAAGAGCCCCATAGACGCCAAGGCCCGTCTCTCGACTGATTCCTCCCGCTGTCCCCGTAAGTCAATCGCCGGACTACGACCGAGAACTGCAAGCCCAGTTGCAGAGAGACATGGGCTTGCTGAGTCTGGGCTTGCTGAGTCTGGGGCCTGTGATCCAGCCGGCGGAGTTGCGTGAGCAGGAGACGACGCCGCGGCCACCACCTCACGGGCCCAGACCGCCCAATTCCAATACCAAGCTAGCACCCATGGCCCTCCCAGAGATCCCGCCCTACCGCGGTGGGCCGCCGCAGGCTTCACAGATGTCGCCCAGAATATCGAGCCAGTCACCAAACGGGCAATACTTCCGGCAGCCCTCGGGCCAGGCGCCGCCGCCTCCGCCGTCCAAAACCCACGCGCTACCTTCAAAGACACAGACGCCCACGCCGGAGCCGGCCCCGTCCGCCTTCCCCTCACCCGCGCCGTCGAACCCCAACGGCGAGCTTGACGCGCTGAATGACGTTATCTTCCCAGCGCTCGAGGAGGCGCTGAAGAGAAGGCAGATCAGACTGCAGCAGGCTTTCCGGCCGCAGCCCGGCTCGTCGAGCCCCGTGGTGATGAACCAGGTGACCCCGAAGCAGCAGCGCGCCGAGGCGGCGCACGAGAAGCTGCGGAAGCTCGTATATAAGCTCGCCCACGTCTGCAAAGAGATTGACCACTATGACAAGGCGGAGCCGGTGGGTATGGGCAGAGACGTGGGCACCTTCCTGGAGGGACTGCTGGAGGAAATACTCGTCAGGGTTGAACCCCTCGACGAGGAGGAAGTTGCGGCGTGAGCCGTCTGATGGCCTTGGCGGATGTGTGTGAGCCTGCTCAGGCGGGACGAAAGGGGGACAGGGGCCATGCCTGGTGGGGACAGCCAGCAGCAGCCAGCGAGAAGCACATGCTTCTCGACTCGCCGCTTGTCACGAGTGACTTTTAGCGAGGTGGCATGGGATAGGAGATTATGGGAACAATGGATTTTGCGAACAGCCGGTTCGTTCGGGGTCGTCTTCGCGGTATTAAAAAACAGCCGTCGTCGGCGAGCGGCGAGCGAGCGAGCGAAGCGAAACGGGATACAAAAGACTATACGACACTCTAAAGTACGATTACTATACAAGAACTCATGCGAGGCACTGATTGGGCCGGCAACAGACGATACGACACGCACGACACGACGGATTGATATTCTTCTTGGCTTATCCTGTCTTTCCCAGACTAGGAAGAAACGACAAGAACATGAAATGGGGGTGGTGGTGGCGAGATGCTATAGGTGTGGGTGGGCATCCTCGAAGACGAACGAAATGGATTGATTACACCAGACTGCGTGTGTTGTTTTCTATGTGTTTTCTCTTTAATTCCCTCTGTATTATACCCGGCATCTACTTAACCCAAGAATAGAGTGCGTGCCCTTCGTCTTCGCTCTCGCCTTTCCTTCTTTCTGTGAGCCTGTGAGGAAACCTGGGGCCACCCCGGAGGACCCGATGCAGGGCTGAACCTGCGGCTGCGGCTGGCGCCTGCGTGCCCAGACGCCGCCTTGCCTAGCCAGTCATGGTGAGGCACAGGCCTGGGTGAGTACTGGGAATGTGTGTGTGTGTGTTAATATCGAAAGAGGCGAGACCTTTGCTCTTTTATTGTCTATTATTCATGGTTTCTTAACGCAGCCACTTTGGGTTTGTGGGACGGCGTGTTTTAATCTATGCGGCCTCCTCTCATTCGCGCTTAGTTTGTATGTGGAGCGAGGAGGATTCTCCGCGCGGAAATCTTGAAGAATGAGGATACCCTGCGCCGGCGTGGCTGCGGTGGCCAGCGGTTCTAGACGCGGGTACGTCCGCTTGGCCGCGTGGTGGTGGCCTCTTTTGGTCTTTGGCTGGCACGCTGCATGGGCGAGTTTGTGTGGGCTTTGGGATCTGGGCGGGACTGCCGGAGGAAACAAGTGCTGTACCAAGCAGAAATTCTCGCTGGATTTTGGTCGGTTGTTCATGGGGGCTGGGAGGGGGCTTTTTGTGCATGTGGTTGATGTTCGTTCAGCCTCGATGCGGGTTTTCTTGGAAGCGAGGAGGGGGACGGGCGGATGCGGCTGGACTTGGGACGCTTCAAGTTCAGAGCGCCTGCGAGGGGACGGGGGAAGGGGGAGGGGAGGGAAGGGGGAATATGTGATGGGAATTTCATGGGATGGGAGGGAGGTAGGATGGCGGGTGGGTTTTCTTTCTGGACTGTTATATGGCCGTTTGACATGACTCTACCCACGACGGACCCTTGGCAAGAACGGCCTTGGAATCTTGGATGAATGGGGTTTTGTGAAGCATTGGCGGTGGCGGCGGGGAGGAGGGCAGCAGGAATTTGTGTGTGTTTGGATGGGAGGGATAAGGTAGGTAGGTAGGTATCCGATCGAGAGTGAAGAGGGCACGGATGGAAGTCGGAGACGAGTCCGACGGTATGGGAATTTCGCGACGATGGAGAGTGCGATAGGTACGACATCCAAGAACACCAGAGAAGCAGAAGGCAAAAAGACAAGCAAGGCAAAGCAAAGCAAAGCAAAGCAAAGTTGCAGCGGCGGCAGGTTGGACGTCCTGTATCCTCAACCTGAAACCAGACGCGCGCGTGGGGCGGCTCGAGTCATGGCCCTTGTTGGACTCTGCTTGCTTTCTGTGCCGCCGTCTGCTGCAGAACGGTGCGCCGGGAACTTGGCGGAAGTCAAAATGAGGGCTGCCGGAGGGCGGGCGGACTTTGTGAGTTGTGTTGGATACTGGCGGGTTGTTTGGTCTTATACGCAAGTTGTCTGTCTGAGGACTACTTAGTTAACCTATCAGGACATAGATACACGGATTACTTTCTCCAACTGTGTCTGCCTGTTCACGCTTCCTCGCACAGAGAGAGGAGGGCAGAGGCATTTCTAATACGTTTGCTATCGCATTGACGATGGATGGCCTTGCTGGGCAGCGATAGATTGTGCCGGCTGAGCAGGGGTGGCTCACACCAGGACCCTTGATCCTTGGGGCCACAACCGGACCCCGGTCCCAAAGGCCACCAACCCCAGACTTGGGACGAGTCAATCGGCCTACCGAGTGTGTGTGTGTGTGTGTGTGTGTGCCAAGTGCCAGTGGTGGTGCAGAACCTGCAGCGTACCTGACGACGTCTTGGCCCTGGGGAGTATCCTCTTTTTGCCCTTTTCGGGAGGAGGGAACGTCTTGGGTAGTGCGTGCTTTGGGTTACGGGCGCGGGCAGCAGGCAAGCCTTGTCGCTTCACACACGCGCAGAGATGCATCTCGGGAGACCCCTGGCACCGCCGTTGAGAGAGACAAGACTTTGCAGACAGGGCCCCGGGTCGGCGTGCTGCCGGCGAGATGTTCGTGGGGAATCGCCATCTGGGAGGCGAACGTGAGCACGGATTTTTCGTTCCGACCACCCACGAGGGCGAGTCGTGGAGACTGGAAGAGTCCGGTGGATGTGTGTGTGTCTGATGTTATGTGACGTCTCTTAAGGGTAGCTGCACCGCCGCCTTTCTTCTCCTCCCCTCCTGACCCCCCCTTCCCTCCGTCTTGGAAGTCTTCTTCGGACTTTCTTTGCAACATATTCTCACTCCTTCCTTTTTGCCTTGTTGTTGTTGTTGTTGCCGCTGCTGTTGTTGGTCGTGTTTCCCTTGCTTGGATCGTGTTGATTACGTTTCCTGCCTGGCGACTACTATTCAAGACGGCTACCTTCACGGACATCGACTGTTGACTTGTGTGGACACGAGAGGAAAGAGAGAGAGAAAGGAAAGCAAACCCATCACACTCTTTTTCAATATCGCTATTTGTTACTTGCTGTTTCGGTCGAGGTTAATCGTAATCCTACGGGGGAGGATCGAAAGCCTCTTTTCTTTTCTTGCTTTGCTCATTATCTGGAGGAATCATTCACCATCAACATATATCATACCCCCCTCACATCCATTCATTTTTATCTTGTAATCACTCATTACCCTACCCGCAAGGGCACCGAACGCCTCAAATCGTCATTCGAAACTCGAATTTCCGCACACCGAAAATCGACTTTACGTCCAACGATACAACAGAGGCTGGTTCTCGACAAAAACGCAACATACTATCAACCCCCGAACAACCGTTCCTTCAGCAAGCTTGGCCGACTGTTGTGAACGACGACAAAAACTCCACCTGGCCTACTCCCTATTCTCCACACAACCTCAGTACCACCAAAGCAAACATGAGGTCGACAACATTACTCGTCGTGGCGTTGACGACGCTCGCCAGCGGTGTCAACGGGGTGCGGGCCGCGGCGAACCTGTGCTTCTTCCCCGGCGGCGTGCAGAGCCTCGACGTGCCGTGCGACCCCAAGGCCGAGGTCAGCATGTGCTGCGGCAGCGTGAACGCGTGCCTGAGCAACGGGCTGTGCAAGCTCGAGGACACGTCCAACAACACGGGCATCGCGTATGCGAGAGGGACGTGTTCGGATCCAACATGGCAAAGCCCGATTTGCCCGCAACACTGCGTGTTGAGTGAGTCTTTTCTTCCCTGTGATGTTTCCAGCCTCTCAGTGCGTGAAGAAGGGGAGAACGGTCATGAGAGGGCAGCTTGATGGGGTGAAACGGGAACATATCGTGCTAACAGCCCGCCCACAGACCCCGACACGAGAAAGAACAACACGGCCTTCGACTTCCGCTTCAACGGCGTGCAGGTCTGGCAATGCGACTCCCAAGGGTTCGCCACGCCGGGCAAGTTCTGCTGCGAATCCGCCGCCGAGAAGACGCGGTGCTGCTCCACGCCGGCCGCCGTCTTCGGCCCGCTCATCGCTGCGACGCCGGGCAACGCCGCCGCCGTGCAGACCCTCAACACCAACTCCAAGACCACGCCGACGCAGTCCGCCTCGGGCTCGCACAAGACGGGCGGCACCGCGGCGGAGGCGACGGGGCCGGGGCACACGCCCGCGATCACGAGCGCGCCGACGATGACGTCCAAGATCCCGGCGTCGACGCCCGCGGCTGGGTCGGGAACTGGTGCAACCACGGGCGAGACGACGAGCGGGACCACGGAGAAGCAGGGCCTGAGCACGGTGGCGACGGTCGGGATGGGCGTGGGCGCGAGCGTGGGCGGCGCGCTGCTGGTTGCGGTCGGGGTGATGTGGTGGATGAGGAAGGAGAGGAGAGAGAGAGGCCCCGTGGAGCTGGATGGGAGCAGCGTGTACGGGGCCGGCGGCAACGGCGGGGATCTGTCGCGGGCGAACTCGGGGCGGATCGCGTACGGCGGGATGAATGTGGGCAACGGGACGGGGACGATCAGCTCGATGGGGACGGGGACGTATGTGAACGGCATGGGCACGATGGGCGGGCGGAGGGCGAGCAGTGAGTGGGATGGCAGCCCGGGCGGACTGGGCGGGTCGTATCAGATGGCGGAGATTGATGGCAAGGAGGCGCTGGTGGTTGGGGAGCCGAAGGGGCGGAAGAAGAGTCTGTATGAGTTGCCGTAGCGTTGGCGTGCGAGCTTGAGAGGGGGGGTCGTGAGTTGTAGACGGTGGTTGATTTGTACAAAAAGAAAACCGGATGGCACGGGGCGGGAGGGATGAGTATGGCGGTGATGGTGGTGATACCTTCAATTCGGATAGCGGGATTTCTTTTGGATTTCATCTTTTTTAGTTCATGGTTGATGAGAATCTACTCTTCTACGAATTTCATATCATGATGTCAAATATCTGGAGCTTCAATCTTGGTGAATCACGCAATGAACACCGGGGATGAAATCCGACTTGGTGAGATCTACGATTCTACTCATTCTTCAGAGATCAACGCCCACTGATCCACGGACGGCCGAGATCATCTCAACTAGACGGATCACGGACAGCAAACATGTTTACTCTGACAGGAGGAACGACCGATAAGCCTAATGAAAACCGTCCTGATTCGACCATCACGGGAAGGGGACCGGACGAGTCACGACGACGGGCGCCGGCATTTCGGCACGAACAACTCAGCCCTTAGACTGCCACTCTAACCGACGGAGCGGCTGAACATCGTCAGACGGCCCATGAAGGAGGGGTGGTAGGGTAGGTAGGTAGAGACGGTAGCGGTTTACCAGCCGAGTGGATTCGGCTAGGGAACCGACCGACCGGATCAGCGTCCATTCAGAAGCCCCTCTCGACACGCTGGCTCGTGGGATTCGGGACTCTTCATCGACGAGCACCACGTGCTGCGCCTTAGGGTGGTAGTCACGGTTGGAAGGGGGCCCGGGATGGGACTCAGCCGCTGCTTCATGGAGAGGGCAATGATTGGCAGGGGCTCTGCGGCTCCCTTGGCGTGAGAAGGCAGGCTGGCTGTTGATTTTGGGTTGGGCTTCAACAGCTGGTTGCGATTTCAACTATTACTAATGGGTGGCCACACGCAAGGTTTGGCTTCATGATGGAAAGAGTATGCGTCTCCGCGGCAAGGCAGATCATCCCTTTTCGACGACTAAACGTCTGCGCATACTGGTGGCCTTTGGTGTGAGCCGGGCATAAAAAGAGTTTATGTCATGATTGTCATCCGGTGGCGCGCATTGATAGGGCGCAGAGCGCAGAGGTACTCCCGTGCGATGCGTGGACAAATGCCAGTGAATGAAGCGGTGTTATGTGTGAGTGGATGTTGGAATGAGTGTGAGTGGGCGTCGTCGTGAGTTGACGGAACGTCGTTGCTGTCGTCGAGTCCGTGACCACCCCTGCTGCGATATGGGACCCCTGGCTGTAAGGCGAGGTTTTGGCAGGGATGCAGGGGGCTTCTGAGAATAGAGTTCGCTGCGACGTCTCATGAGGTATGATTGTCGATACCTGTTATTATATGGGATGACGCGATATAACCCCATCCCCATCCATTTCCTTGCAGAGCAGGGCTGAAGGCTGCCAAGTTGGTACGTTTCCGACAGATTGAGTATGATCCGTGGGTTTTGGGGGTCGTTATTTGACGGGAAAGTGCATGTCTTGGAAATGAGAGGAAAAGTTGGATGTCAACTAGCTCTATCACATTCAATCTTGACTCGCCGTGGAAATGGGGGTGTCATCACGCCAGCTTTAGGAAAAGCTTCGTTTTGAGATGAGGGACACTTGAGAAACTTGGACTTGGCAGGTTGGCCTTTCTTGACAGCCACCATAGTTCGGGTGACGGGGCTGGGGTTGAGGGTGTGAGAGCCGGTCTGGTGGGAGCCGAGAAGAGATGGGTGGCGAGCACAAGTCAGATACTGCGGTAGCCTCTTCATACCATAAAGCCGACGTCCTCGGCAGCCCACGATCCATTCCAAAGATGTGGGAAGAATCGAGGCGATCTTCAACCCGCATATAAGACATCGGATTCGCAACGAACAGCGAAGAGGGGACCAGAGACGATCGTGGGCAGCAGATTCCGCCGGGCCCCCAATTATGATATCTGCGGATGATATAGCACGGCACATGGAGCATTGCGTGATGCAGATTCGACCGTCATTCTTGGAAAGTCGTTACGCTGGGAGCGTGAGCTTGAGCGCTTGGAGGGAGGAGCGAGCCGTGTCACGTTTAGCGATGACTGCGCCCCCTTGACTAAGGTGATCCCTGGGCTTTAAGAGTTTGGGGTCAGCATGCGTGACTCTTGCCGAACCCGGGATAAGGCATGTCTTTCCCGGACTGGATTTTCCTTTATTACGCAAAGGGTGGTCTGAATGCCGGATCGTCGTGAGAGCGCAATGCAAGTGCCGAGTGCTCGGGGCAGGACTCGGCCGCGGATTGGTGCGGGGTTGGAGGCTGTTGTTGGGGGCCGATCTTATGCTTCCTGGGTTGGAGCTATTAGACGCTCGTGTTGGGCCGTATTTGATGTTGCTGACAGACCTGATGTGGACTCTCCCTTTTCTGACGTGTGTCGTTGCCGGGAAGGTTTCCGGAGGTTGAGATGATACGTTCGAGAAGGGTACCCGAGAAGTCGGGGGCGAGATGATGTGCTGAGATTTGGGGGAACTGGGTGCTTATCTTGTCGATCGGGGGCTAGTTGGCGATCTTGCTGCTTTCTTTTCGGGACTCTTCCGATATGGTATCTGGGTCGACAACATCCCTCCCCGTTTTTGATATCTAACGACCGAGTTCAGCTGTTCCGCAGACGTGAACTTCAGGAGCCTCTTAATCAGCGGCTTGTCTCGTTCGACTTGCAAGGCCGATTGACACCCAAGGCCTTCACTAGTTCGTCATATCCATCAAAATGAAATTCGGTAGACGTAAGAAAAGCATCCCCGGTAATAATGTTGAGACGTATGGATTGCGTGTCAACTTTCCCGAAAAGCGGGCGGAGTGGTTTCTTGTTCCTGACTAAGATCTATATGTCGTGGCAATAACGGGCTCCAAATCCAGCTGATATAGTTGCTCAAGTCTCTTAAGTAATATATCGAGTATAGCTCTCCTGCGTCGAAACGGAGGGTGGGCAATTCTGCCTATTGGATCCGGGGTTAGATTGGGGGTTGTTTCGCGAGACGCGAGGAACACGAGAGGCACGGATGGAATAAGGGCAGAAAGAGCCCCCAACCCCGTGTGCTTTGCATGAGGTTGAAGAAAGCACGTCAGCCAGTTCCTGGAGTTTAAATAGAACCCCTGTGCCCTAGAGTCAGTAAGTCGCCGGTGGGAGGTGTTGAGCAACACCAGGATGCTCAGTCTTAATTGGGAGTTCTAGTTATAATTACTTGGAGACTCCCGAAAGAACGAACGATAATTTCCCTCGCATCTAGCTTTGTTGACCAAAGAAACATGAATCCGGAACCCCAACTAGGTTCATGACAACTCCAGAGTTCTTTCTTCTGCCCCCAAAAACGTTTTGTCAGATCCCATAATCATCGCAATTCCTACGCGGCGAAAGCTGCATAGCTTCGTAGTCTCAAGCTTCTCGTCCACTGTTGTCTCAGTGGCAGGTAAAAGCAACAGAAATGTCTCTCTGTGTTTTGCTCCATTCTCGTATGTGCGTGAAACAAGAAGAAGGCAAGTGTATTCGGTCTTGACCTCCCCAGGATGGCTTTCGTGGTCAAACTGTCCCGCACAACGCCACGGTAAAGCCCCCTTAGAAAAGTCCGACTCTTCCTCGCCGATGAGGAAATACGGCGGATTGCAGGCCAGAGACTCTGGGGCGATTCGCAGTGCCATCTGCATGACAAGACCCTGTATACGAAAGAAGGTGCTTCGAATGGCCGAGGTCATTGCTGGGCCCGTCCAGTCAACGCGGCAACCGATCGCAACTGTGCAGGCTTGGGGATTGACATTATCGTCTTGCAGCTTCCAATAATCTAAGCAGACAGGTGCGTTGCAAGAAAACCAGCTCCAAGAAGGCGCTCCTGTGCCCGCTGGACCTTTTTCTGGGCCCAGTCTTACCCACGATAGATCCTTTGATAGAAATTCGGGGCGAACGCCTAGGTTTATTTCCTGGTCCAATAAGTCTCGATAGAGTTCAGTAATTCCAGAAAAGGCTGGCATTCTGTCCGAAAGAATTGTGAAGTTTCTGTTTGTGTAGTTTTGGATCCAAAAGCACCAATTTCTGACGTGGTCGGGTTCGATCAAATCTTGTTCAGCAGAGCGACCCGACTGGGTATGATAGAGGCTGTGACATTGCCAGTGGATCTCTGAGTCCAAGCAATGAAGAATGCGGTGTGACAGAATCTGCTCTTGGCAAGCCCAGCCTCGAGTGCTAAGATGAGCTTCCTCCAACTGGCTGGCCATAGTTTTTGCTTGGAGACGTACCATCACACTTTGTTGACGGCCGACGCAGTCATCGTGATAGTCGAATGAAAAGAGCTCTAGGTGCTCCTCGTTGGTAATTGATGGGGGAGCCTCGACCACGACGTCTTGTTCCAGCCCTGGCATCTGTTTGATAGCTTCGACTTCCCTATCATCTTCCGGAAGAACCCCGGAGCTGCTATCTCTCCCACAACTGGCGGAAATAGTAAGAATACTTCCAGAATACACTCGCCCCATTCGAGAAGCCTCTCTTTGCCATTCGTCAGGATCGTCTTGGATGATGCATAGAGAATCTATCCATAAAAAAGGTATTCCGAGAGATCGCGTAATTCTGACAGCATCTCGAAATGTCTTCGGAAGCATTACTTCCGGTATTCTTTTCCCAAACGCTTCCACCCTTTCTCTAGTGGTTTTGAGAGGACCCTTCGCTCCCAGCGGGCCCCAAGAGTGGCTCAATGTAGCGTACCGTACACTTTCGTCTTGCTTGTCTAAACTGCTGGTGTCCACAAGACGTAGAAATTGACTTGCTCTGAGATCGACGAGTCTCGATGGCAAGATTCCTTTCGTAGGCTGGCAGTTACGATGCCCGTCAGTGTCTTGCTCGCAGGTCTGAAGCCAGTCTTTCGCGCAATAAATGCGGTCTTCTGCTACTGTAAGATGCGGCGCGGTTCGACCGAGGGTCCAGAAATATGGATGACGGTACTCTGTGACGATTTTATCAGCTATGTAGCCCCCGGGCAGATCTGTGTCGGGCATCAAGTCTGAAGTACCGGGATGCTCAGCTTTATCTTCGACAGACACGCCGATCGAGCCATTCATTCTGAAAGATCTCCCATAGTTTGGGGCGTCCACCATTATAATAATCATTGCCCACAAAGCTTGACCCGAACATGTTCCCATCCCATCATTTGACAGCGTGAAGGAAATTGAGAGGCTGGAGCTTGATAGGTCAATACGAAATCGTTCTTCGCAGTAGACGAGCCCCGGCTTCACGAAGAGATCCCAAAGCTTTTTGCAACACTGGCAGGTCTTCCCTGACTCGACCAAGCCCCAAGTATCTGAGTGCCACTTTTTGTCATAAGACTTCTTGTCATCTGTGTTCATCACATGGCTGACGATGCCCAGACACCTATCGCAAGGCACTCCTCGCCGTTCCAGCATGATATCTAACAAGGTAGGTTCGTCTTGAAGATCGCATTAAGGTCTCGGCGATTGAAATGAGCGAGCGAGGCAATTCTTTGACTCGCAAAAGATCAGTCTTGGTAAGTACGGGTCAAGTGGTGACGGACGCAAAAGTCTGCGTAATCTCACGCGACGTGCCGTTGGAACTTAGGCAACAGACGCGAACTTGACCAATCACGGCCACCCACAGTCTCTTGGCAACATGTCCAGAAGAGGGCGCCTGTGGTGGTCAGCACCCAAATCTAATACGTTCATTTTCCAAAAGCGATAGAAGTAGGAGTATTTGGGTTCGGATCTCGTTTTTATTATTCACATCGATCATACATGTGGACTGAGTAAAGACTTTGCCAAGACCTAGGGCCTTGAGTAATGACTCGACTATCAGGTGACATGCTACTGCGGAAGTCTACAAGGGCCGAGGAAAACTTAAATGTGGTTGCCAAGAGATTTTAGGGTGAGAAGGCTAATAGGAAATAATGAAATCAAGTACAGATCGATTCGGTGCATGTTGAATACCAGGTTCCAATTTTCTGCGTCAGCTATTGGCCTCACAGCTGTACGAGCTCACAGCTGTACAAAACTCAACAGAATGTAAGCTGAGGAATGACATAGTATCAGTGGCACGGATGCTTACTAAACTCTGAGCCTCTGATATTGATGGGGTAAGCAAGTAATTGGTGAAGCGCCGTAAATTGTGACGTTTGTAACACGCTCAGTTACGATATGAATACGAGTATTACCAAGATCGGGATCTTTGAATCACAACGAAGTATAAATTTAACTCAACAACCGATATCACTCAGTCTGATTGTCTGTGGCAAGAACGAGAACATGACGACCTTCAGTCCAATGCCAGGCAGTCCAACCACTAGGCAATGTAGGCAGATGCCTTCTCATTCCCTCAATTACCCGAGTCTTGAACGAGAAATAGTCAAAACAAGCAGTCCTGGACAAACAACACGCAGCTGCTGTATCATGGGTCGTTATGCTAGTTTTCCTTCTCGGAGAGCGCCTGGCGGTCTACTTTGCCATCCCTAGTGGTCGGCAAAGACCCCATGATGACTATATCCTCGGGCACCGACTCCATTGGAAGCTGATCCTCCAAAATTTCGAAGAGCTGCCGTTGAACCGCTTGCCTGGCCTGCTGCTGAAGTGGCTGATTGCTGAACGCGGTGGGCTCTCGACCCTGATGATCCGTCGGGAACCGCCAGAGAGCTTTGCCCCCACGACCACCACTACCAGCTACGGTATCAGATGGCTGCTGCGTACGGTAGAAGACGGCGTCGAGGCCACCGCGCTGTGAGAACTGCCTCGCCCAGCTAGATTCAACTTCGTAGCCTGATTCTTGAGCGATGTTGGCCAGGTCCAAGGCCGAGAGCGAGGGGAACTCTTGGCTGCGCTGGCGGACAGACGCGAGCCACGCAGAATCATCACCCGCGTTTTCTTCTTGTCCTTTCCCATCCGCCAGCGCGTCGAGACAGTGCCTTTCAAAGGCAGTCTTGCTGTAGGGAATGTTGCTCATGGCCATGATGTCAGGGCTTTCGGTGGTCAGGCGATGGGAGAGGGTTGCGCGATCCAGTTTGTGAGCCACGAAGTCGATCCATTCATCATCCGCGACTTCCCGAATAGTGCCGGCAAGATGCTGCTGCTGCTGCTTTTCTCCGCTCTGTTGGCTTCCACTCGCAATGTACAGGACCGCAGCGTAGCGATAGCAGCTCAACTCGTTGGTGGCCTTCATCTTCTTCGGGACGATGCAGACATGCTCAACGAGGCCGGGAAACCGGTCAGGCAGGCTGGTGAAGAATGCCGGGTCAACCATCAACTCAATCTCGGTCTGCTCCAGCTCCGCGATCTTTTCGCGGAGGGCGGCCTTGCTTGCCTTTCCGCCCGTGGCGCAAAGTGCCTTGGTTACCAGGAACTCCTTCTGAAGAGCAAGGGATCGGATATCGCCAAATACAACCGTCCGAACGGAGCCGAACTTCAGTATGCCCTCGACCACCTCCAGCAGGTAGGCCTGACTAGGGAAATACTGGGCAACCGAGTTGATGACGACCAAGTCGGGAGAGGGCGACCCCAGCAGATGGAAGTCGGTTGCTGTGCCTTCGTACACATGCACCTTGTCTGCGAGTTCGGGGATCGATTGAGCCGTCACAGAGACAAAGTCGACGGCCCTGCGGGACGGCTCGATTCCATGATAGGAACGAATATGGCGGGCGAGACTGAAGAGAATCATGCCGGAGCCGGTTCCGAGTTCGACAATGTTGACCGGGCCATCGCGAATGCCGTGCGTGATCATCATATCAATGGTATCGTCCAGCCACTCGTTCATGTCGGTTTTGTCCAGCAAGCTGCCATCGTAGGCCGAGATCCAGCCGGTGAAGTCGCGTCCTACAGTTTCCCGCCGCGCTTCGTCGTCGATAGTGGCGTAGACGCGCCGGTCAAAGACCGATTCCCACAGCTGCACTTGCTCCGCTTCGAACTCGTCGCCGGACTGGCCGAGGGTTCGGATCTGGTTCTCGAGGGCTTGGTCGTGCAGCGTCACAAAGCCCACGAGCATTTCTTCCCCGTATCTTTGTACAGATAAAACGGCCGCGTCTTTGACGGACTCATGACTGCGCAAGAGCTGCTCGACGGCATGAAATTCTCCAGCGTCTAGGGTATCCATGACTTCCAACAAGGGGTATGATAATCAAGTAACAGATGACAAAAAGTGTGCTAGTCTTTTGCCACAGAAAACGATGGAGTGAAGTGACCGAAGGCAAGCTTCTCTTTGATGCTTTCTAATGTGATGTTGAGATTCTTGTAACCGTAACTATGCTACTTACCTCGACAATGCGTTTGTGACATGTTATGGCATGCGTCCATGGATGTTTCTATGGGGCTGGTGTTCCACTGGACGTCATCTTTTGATGCATGTCAGCAAGACGGAGGCCGGGTTACATTGAAACCCTGCCTTCCCTGTTTCCATCACTCTTCCTTCTAACTTTTTTCATACGTTCGTATAGGCAGCAGTTTACCGCCCGTGGACACACCTTGTTTATATTTGTGGCTCTGTTATGGATACATGGCGTGGACTCACATTCTGCAGTTCCCGGAACCCATGTCGGTGCTCCATCTTCGACTTTGACTGCAACGTTGTTTTGATCTTTTGTTCAAAAATCAGGCGGTTTTCATATTAGCTAACCTCCGAAAGTCCCTGATTTCTTACCAAGTTATGTGCTCCATATTATCGGGATTCTAGATAGGATAACAGGAACCATTAAAAAAAAGGACTCGGCAAGCAACGTGAGTTGACAGGGATTCCTCGCATGCCAAGGGCAGACGGATACGAGCTTCGTCAATCACAAAGACCCAATGCCAGTGACCTGGAATAACAGATACTTCGCTCAGAGAAATCGTTAGGGAAGACTGACGGGCCGAACCGTGCTCAACACGCATGCCTACTCCTTAGATAACAGCATGAATTACTGAAAACCACCTAGGATTGCTGAAAGACCACATATAGAGCCTCCACGATCTGGTGTAGTCGGGACATTATCCTCTACGTGTCGACAAGAGAGTAGCATAGTGGTCTGCAAGACTGTATTCTCGAGAACGCAAATGATTTGCATTTTGTTTCCTTCATTGCCTTTTCTTCATGTTATACCGATAATAGGTTTTTGTCTACACGTTGATGAATGGTGTCTAAGCCAAGTGTAAACTACAAGTAATCTGCCAAGTGAAAACAGTTGATCTATGCTTAAGCATCCAGTTCCGTCTTCACAGCCGAATTGATACTAGGCATTGTTCACGCCTTCTGACGAGCAACAATCACATCCGCCAACGCCTGCAAATCAGGGGCGCCAACAATCTGTGTGAGAGCCAAATCAGCTCCGTATTCCCTCTTGATCCAGTTACGCAGCTCCACCGACACGAGCGAGTCCAAGCCGTACTCGATGAGACTGCGTGTCGGCGTCACATCCTCGCGGCTCATCATCGTAATAGACGAGACCTTCCCGGCCAGAGCATCCAGAAGGCTCAGCTCTCCTCCGGCGGCGACCTCGCCGTCGACATGGCCGTCCAACGCGTGCTTGTTTTTCCTCCACTTCTTCTGACGTAGGGCGGACAGGTAGCGCGACCGCTCTTCCAGCCCGTGCGACTTGCTCTGGGGCGAGTCGTAGAGCACAAATGCAATGGCTCGCGAGTCGATGTTCAAGCCTGACGACGGGCCGATGATGGCGCCCTTGATAACGGTGTGGACCTGGGCGATGGAGATGTAGAAGCCCAGCTTCTCCAGGAGCTGCTCGCGCATGCCTTGCTGGATGACGTAGCCGACATCGTCCACGACAGGCAAGCTAATGGAAATGGTTGGCTTGCCAGCGCGGCTCCTCCACTGCGCGAAGGCGTCGAGGAAAGATGACGTCTGGCAGTAGATGGACTGGCCGACGTTGCCGACGACGTTGGCCCCGGATGCGAGGGCGACAAAGAAGTCAAGATCGGGGAGGAGGTGGTGGAGATTCCAAGCGGCGTCGATCTTGGGGCCGTTGATCGCCTTCCAGTCATCGAAGGAGGCGTTGAAGAAGATGGAGTCGCGAAGGTACATTGAGCCGTGGATCACGCCCTTGACAGGAGGAAGGTCCTTGACTGCCTCCAACGCGGAAAGGAGGCTGTCTCGAGAGGAGACGTCACACGCTACGGGCCGCACGTGAACGCCCATTGAAGGCGAGTCGTATTCGCTGATTAGCTTCGCCACTTCAGCGTTGGTGGTGGCTGACCGGCCGAGCACGACAACGTTGGAAGCACCGTTCTCCAGCATCCAAGGCACGAGGGATTTGCCAATGCCACCTGTTCCACCTGTGATGAGATACGTCGTATCACTGCGAAGCAATGCTCTTCCTTCGTCCCGGCGGAGCGGCGATGCCACTTCTGCCATGACCCTGTCTTCCTCACCCATGATCGCGACAATCTTGCCTATGTTCTGACCACTCTGTAGAGCACGTAATCCTGATACGATATTGGAGACTGGTACCTCTTGTATGGGCTGTATGGGTTGGATAACCTTGGCCTCGAATAGGTTTACCATCTTCTCCAGTCAGGCCTGGATGCTTTCCGACTTGTGCGAGAGGTACGGCACGAGGTCCACCGCGAAGAAGGAGACGTTGCGCTCAAACTGCCTCATGTTGAGGTGCGAGTTGGCAAGAATGTCCTTCTTCCCGATCTCGACGAAGCGGCCGAACTCGGTGACGAGCGACCAAGTGTCCTGGAGCAGCTCGCCGCTGAGGGAATTGACGACCACGTCGACGCCGCGGCCGCCCGTCACGTTGAGGATTCCAGCAGCGAACCCCCGCTTGCGGCTCGAGTAGATGTGGTCTCGCGGCACGCCAAGCGTCTCATGGACAAACGTCCTCTTTTCTTCTGATCCGGCCGTGGCGAAGACGGCAGCGCCCATGCTCTGGGCGATGCGCACGCACGCCTGGCCGACGGCGCCCGAGGCTGCGTGGACGAGGACGGACTCGCCCGGCCGGAGCCTGGCGACGTCGTCGAGACACACGAGAGCGGTAACGTAGGCGACCGCCATGGAGGCGGCCTCGGCGGGGGAGAGGCCCGACGGCAGCTTACAAGCATGTGCAGCGGGGATACGAACATGCGTCGCGAGGCCTCCCTGGGCGATCATGTAGAACACACTGTCTCCCGGCCGGACATGGGAGACATTTGAGCCGGCGGCGACTACGGTGCCAGCTCCTTCACGGCCCGGTAAACTCCAGGGTATGGTGTTGAGGAGTGCGAGCACGTCTCGGAAGTTGATGCCGCAAGCGGCGACCTTGACGATGATCTCGTCGTCACCCAGTGGCTTCTCGGCGGGGGCCATCAAGTCGTGGCGCTTGAAGTACACCGAGTCCATGACGCCTGGCGTGTCCATGGTCATGAAGAGGGCGCTGCTGGGGCTTGAGCCCTCCCAGAGATTCTGCTCCCGTCTGACCGGGAGGCCCTTGTCGATTGCAAACGTCCTCGTCGTCTCAGGGAGTCTGCGGAGGCGAGGCACTTGGAACATGCCGTCCTGCCACACGAAGTCCTGCTCGAGGAGCTCTGCGGGCGACGAAGAAGAATCCTTGACAAGTCTCTCCGTGAGCTTGACGACCAACTCAGCTGTCTGCGTCGAGTCGCTAGTTGGTGCCTTGCTGAGCCAGAGGAGCTTCTTCGTCGGATCCTCCAGCCGCAGCGTGCGTAGGAGGCCTTGGACGCGAGCAAACTCGGGATTGTCGGTGTCTGGGGTCACCCAAAGGAGACCGCGCGTGTCGAGAACCATGGTCCTGAGTACCGCAAAGGCCTCCTCCGTGGCCACGTCGGCGAGAAAGCTGGTCTCGCCGCAGTCTAGGAAGATGCAGAACTTGTCACTGATCTGTTGGGGCTCTGGGACGGACTTGATCATCTGTGGCTTGAGATGCTCCAGCTTGCTCTGAACAGCCCCGGCAAGCTGCCGCTGCTCCCCGGTGATGGTGCCACAGATCGTCAACTCTCCAGCCGCGTCGGACTCTTCCTCTTCGTCTTGGATGTCCTCGGACAATTTGGTGGACCACATGGTCTTGACAATGCAAATATCCGCACCGGGCCAGTCCGCCACCGCGCCTTCGACACCGTTGAAGCCGAGGGTGACGAGCAGCCGGTCCCATGTCTCCTGGGACATGAGCGGGCCGTCATTACCCTGTCTCCAGCTATCCTCCGTCAGCCACCAGCCCGGCAGGATGGTGTACGGGAGGAACGCGGCGTCGCAGCTCTCCGGCAGCGACTCGACAATGGCAAGCTTGCCCGTGCCTGGCCTGAGAAGGCTGCCGATGTTGCGAACAGTCTCCTCAATATCTTGCGTCGCGTGCAGAACATTGGACGCGATGACGACGTCGTAGGTGCCCACTTCGATGCCCTGCTCGGCCGGGTCCTGGCTAATGTCGAGCTTGGTGTAGGTCACCTGCGGCCATTTCGCCAGCTTCTTGCGCGCGGCGTCAAAGAAGCCGGGCGAGATGTCCGTGTATGTGTACGCGGAGAAGTTGTCCTCCTCCTCCGGCTCCGCGGCGGACAAGGCCTGCAGGACCTTGGTGGTGGCTGCACCCGTCCCGGCGCCGACTTCGATGATCCTCAAGTCCGGGTTCAGCTCGCCGAGTTTGGCGATGTACCTGGCGAGAGCCTGGTTGCCCCTGGCCATGGTGCGGATGTCGTCGTAGTGCTTCATGAGAAGCCCGTTCTTCATCATCACCTCCAGAGGCTCGACCTCGCCGCGCAGAATCTGGGGGATGGCGTTGCCCACGGCGCAGATGAGTTCGCCAAAGGCATCGTCTTTGGCAACCTCCTGTAGCAACTCGGCGTTGGCTTCTGGCTCGTCAACGACGCCGCGGACTTGGACCTCGGCCCATGCCAAAAAGGCCTTGAGGTGCTTCGGCAGTGTAGTTTCATCGAGGCCGGAGGCGACTTGGATTGCACGATTGAGGAAATGCCGGCCGACGGCATTGTGCTTGTGTCGGGGGAGCAACTCCTCCGGAGTCCAAGAACGGTCCATGATGGTCTCCGAGAGGACCTTGTTGTCGGAGAGGTCGACATGCGGGACCAAGACCTCTTGATAGCCACGGGGCAGACTGCGCTTGACGTGATCCTCCTCGTCGTCTTGGCCGGCATCGTTGATGCGCTGGTACGTGAGTTCCATCTCGACACAGGGCACGCGCGTATTGGAGCCCGACGGGCCATCCGCCCACACGACGATGCTGACATCTGACCGATCTGTCTTCTCCTGGAAGGTCTTGCGATGTGAGACGGTGGTGAAGAGCTGGCCCGGCTCGCAGGGGATGGTATTGGAGAGCTGCATCCGGCGGACGTACGTCGGCACAAAAGCCGGCCGCGGCTCCGGAAGGCCGTCGCCGACGGCGAGGAGGGCGGAGCTCAGCACGGAGTCGAGCATGGGAGGATCGACCGTCATAGCGGATCCTCGTTTCGGGATGGGCGGCTCCTCGTCGTTGGTTTGTCGAAGACGTGTTCGGTGAACCGTCTTACCGGGGGATCTCCACATCTCGAAGATGTTCTTGAAGCTTGAACCGTAACAGACTCCGGACCGGTCGAGAGTATTATAGCCCGACAGGGCGGTGGCTTCGTCCAGCTCGGCAGCATTGACGCCTTGCAGGATCTTCTCGGCGTCCTGCCACACCGGGCTTTCAGACGCACCGAGGGAATTCTCCCCCTCTGGTCCGGCTTCGATTCTGCCATGGACGTGGGTGACCCAGCTTGTCTGCTCGCCCCAGGTCATGACCTCGAAGGCCCACGTGGAAGACGAGAGGTGACCCGTTCCCGTCTCTACGGGCCTGAGCTTGGTGCAGATATCAACACGCTGCTCTTCCTTGATGTGCAAACCGCGCTCGATGTGCATTTCGCAGATGGAAAAGGACATGGCAGCATCGCTGGTGGTGATGGATCGGAAAGCATCCACCGCCAGACTCAAGAAGCCCGTAAAGGGGAAGAGAACGTCACCGACAACCTTATGGTCCCGAACCCATGGCAACTCGTCCAGCGTAAAGACCTGGCGGAAGACATGATCCCGGCCCTGAGAAGCCATTTTCCAGCCAAGGAGGGGCGTGAAGGTGTGGCCAGAGTGGAACTTACCGACCGAGACGGGCGATCTGTGGATGAACCTCGCCTTCTTATCCCACTCATACGAAGGGAGATCAGCCAATACGCGGTGACCACTCTTCGGCCCGGTTCCGTTGACGGCGAGAAAGTCGACGCTGAGCCCCATGGCATACAGGCGGCCAGCGAGTTGCAGCACGGCCTTGGCGTCATCAGTGCCGCGAACAAGCGAGGGGATATACGTGATGCTGTCCTTCTTCTGCTCTAGCGACTGCAAGATCTGGTTGATGGGCCCCTTAAGGGCGGCATGCGGGCCGATTTCGACAAGGACGTTCGCCGAGGACTCGTTGGCCACGAGCGTGATCGCGTCGGAGAACCTGACGGGACTGACGAGGTTCTTGGCCCAATACTGCGCGCAGGTGACGGTTTCCGCGCCCTCGACTTGGCCGGTGACAGAGGAGAAAAGGGGTAACGACTCTTTTCTCTTCTCGTTGTCGCCATTAAGCGCCAAGCGGCTCTTGCGATCGTCCACACAGTACGGCTCGATGGCAGCAACATACGAGCTGGTAACACACTCCATGTGGTGGGAGTGGTAGGCAACATTGACTCGCAGTCTGCGGTTGAAGATACCCTGCGCGTTGGCGATGCGCTCGACGGCGTCGATCACAGCCACGTCTCCGGATAGAGTGACGCTGTTGGGACTGTTGATGGCAGCAATACCAGCACGACCCACGCTAGCCGTGTGCCGCAGAAGTTCGTCGGCCGTGTTGACGTCCGCGCCAACGGCCAGCATCCCGCCGCGCTCGCCGCCGTTCTCGGCCTGCTGGGACAGCAGTTCGACGGTGGCCCTGCCACGGAAGAAGGCGACGGCAAGGGCCGTCTTGAACGACAAGAGCCCGGCAGCGTAGGCGGCGGCGATCTCGCCCGAGCTGTGGCCTACCACAGCCATCGGCGAGACGCCCCAGCTGCGGAGGAGCTCGACAAGGCCCAGTTGAACGGCGGTGCATGCCGGCTGGCTGATCTCCGCCTCATTGATGCGTGACCCTTCAGACTTGGCCAGCTCCTCGCCCAGCGACCATGTCGCGCCGAACGCTCGGAGGTGCTTCTCTGCGTCTTCCATCGCCTTCGCGAACACCGGGTACTGGGGCCAGAGATCTGCGGCCATGCGGGCGGACTGAGCACCCTGGCCCGTGAAGACGAAGCATGGGGCAGGCTTCTGGCCCGCGGACACTCTGCCTCCCGTGCTGGACAGCGAAGGGGAGACAAGTTGCTCGCGGAGCTCCGATAGGGATCCCGCGACGAGGGCCATGCGGTGAGCGAAGTGCGTCCGTCTCAGGCCGAGGGTGTAGCCCAGGTCACCCAAGTAGGACGAAGAGGAGGAAGATGAGCCCCCAACCGAATCATCAGCGGAAACCTTCTCGAGATGAGACTCTAGCTGGAATTGATAGCTAGAAAGAGAGGCAAGGGACTGTGCGGAGATGGGAAACAGCATTTGAGAAGGATGAGACGTTTTCGTCGGCGAAGAGGAGTCTTCGTTGACCTTGTACTCCTCAATCAACACGGCCGCATTGCTCCCGCCAAAGCCGAAATTGGTGACCACTGCGCGTCTGGGCCTTGATTCGGGAGGAACCCATGGCGTGGGACGGCGGACGACCTCGAGCCTAGAGGAGTCAATCTTGGGATTCATCGTTTCAAACTCGGCGTTGGGGAAGATTGTGCCCAGCCGGACCATCATCGTCGCCTTGATGACGGAGAGCAGGCCGCTGGCGCTGTGCAGATGGCCAAAGTTGGACTTCAAGGATCCAAGGTAGACTCTCTTCCCCTCTCGATCCCTTCCGATGACATTGGCTGCGGCAGAGGCATCGATGGGGTCGCCAACGGGGGTTCCTGTGCCGTGGCCCTCGACCACATCCGTCTCGGCCGGCTTGAGGCCTACCTCCTGATGCACTCGCCAGAGCAGCTCCTCTTGGGCTACCTGCGAAGGCAAGGTGATTCCTCTCGTCCGGCCGGAGTGGTTGGCCGCCGAGTTGCGGATGACGGCGTGTACGGGGTCGCCTGCCGCGATAGCCTGATCCAACCGCTTCAGGATCAGACAGGAGGCGCCCTCGCCTCTCCCGAAGCCGTTTGCCCGGCTGTCGTAGGAAAAGCACTTGCCGTCGGAGGATAGGGCACCCAGGGTGTCGAGCTGCGACATGGTATGGTGGTTGATCATCAGCGACGAGGCGCCAACGAATGCCGTCTCGCACTCGCCACCGCGGAGACTCTGGCAAGCCATGTGCACTGCGTAACCACTGCTGGAGCAGGCGGAGTCGAGAGAAATACTCGGGCCCCTGAGGTTGAAGAAGTAAGAGAGACGGTTAGACACCATGCAGCCCGCGTTGCCAGTAATGCAGTACTTTGTCGATGTTGGAAGATCTTCAATCATTTGCTGGCCATACTCTGCCTCTTCCTGGGCTGAGAAGACACCCGTCTTGGATCCTGAAAGCCTGTCAAGGGGCAGTCCTGCATTCTCAGCAGCTTCGAATGCACATTCTAGCAGCACACCTGTACGATCGTGTCAGTCTTAGTCTTCAGGTGATGCGATTCAGACGCGAGTTTCAAAACGACATCTGAGGTTCGCAGGATATGGGACGTTTGAAGGAGGTAAAAAATCTTGCGTACGAATTTGGGGATCCATTGACACGGCCTCCTCGGCAGTAATATTGAAAAAGGGAGCGTCAAAGGCATAGATATCGTCAGGCAGAAAGTAGGCTCCCTTGGCCGAGAGAGCACCTGGCTTGGCAGAGTCGTTGTAATGAAACGACTCATGGTCAAAACGATCCTCGGGGACACGTGAAAAGGCCGACCTGGCCTCGGACAGAAAGTCAAAGAGCCCCTTTCTTCCCACGCCGGGCGCCCTGTAGGCGACGCCAATCACCGCTATCGGCACGGGTGGTGAGGTGGAAGTTGCCATGATGATGTTCCTACCAGATCATACGTGAGAGTGGAATAGTAGAGGTCCAGTCTGTTGACGTGGGCACAGAAGATGACAAGTTGTTTGGAAGAATGAGTTGATGGAAGAAGGAGTCTTTGAGCAGACAGACTCTTGAGAGAAAGATGAAGATCGAGTATGTCTGTCCGTCTGTGTGTCTGTGGTTTTGTTTCCTTTCCAACTGGATACTGGGTGGTGTGGTTTATACGAGAGACACAGATCTAATGAATATTGGGTTGATGGACTGATGTTCGCCGCATACGCATTCAAAACTCGCACGCGTGGTGGTTACGTTCTTGATCAGGCTCCATTTTGGACTGAAGGGAATGACACATGCATCGCAGGCCAGGGGTGCATCCAACAACAAGTTGTCCAAGTCAATTATACAAAGGTAGCCTGCTATGCGAAAGGAAAAACGTTAGAAGGTAGAATGGATATAGGTACATTGATCATACGTGACAAATGTGTCAACTGCAACATAAGTGACACTTCTTGTCGCTTAGTAACAAAAGACCCTTTGCTTGCAGCCAAGTAACTGTCTAAATGTAACAGTATATTGAGGAAGCCTGGTTGCAGTGGAGTTAACGTGCTTGCAACCTGGGTTCTGCTGAAGATACGAACATCCTCTTGTGGATGCGGCGATCCACCACCACATGGGACTTTGGTTTTTGGTAAGAGGAAAGAAATCCGAGCGAGAATAACAGTCAAGGTGGAACGGGCGGGTCTACTGCTGGGCAAGAAGGCAAAGGTCCCTTATGATGGGTTTGTACGTACCCTATTCTACCCCTGTTTAAGCAGTATCGAATTCGATATAACAATAGCTTCATGCAGATTTATATGCAACGTACAGCTAGTACAACCAACCCCAGCCAGATCGACAAGAGATTTCCCCGCCCTAGTTCCCGTCCTCTGCCCACCCGGCTTCCGAGCCATGCAGCCGAGCCGCCCCTTGAAGCTTCTACTTCGAACCAGCCTGCTGGTCAAGCCGGATTGATAAGTCTTACATCGTACGACGACCGGTACAGAGCCCCGCCAAGATCCGTTCGCCGACAGGAGCCGACAGGAGAGCTCAAGTCTAAACGAGACCACACAGACGATTTCGGAACAGTGATCCCGAAACGTGGCAGGCCGATATGAAGAAAGATCTTTTGTAAGAAACCCTACCTGACGAATGATGACATTAATCCCGTCCTTTGCCGCCAAACAACGGTGAGCCAACGTCAGCGTTGCATCAAGTCCCGCTCGATCATGATGTTTTGCTTCAATGTCGTATAAATGATTCGTAGCCTCCAGTACGACCCTGCATTTAGCAGAAGCGCCTGAGCAAGAGTGCAACCGAAGGTACCGGGCAAGTAAGTACACGATACTCGGCCGGAACGGGGTCTTCGTGTCAGTCGGCATTGCCTTGAGACCCTTTGATTACGTTAGATCTTTTGGGGCTGTCACCCATAAGACATAGAGATATCAACCATCCTCTGGCGAGATATCTGAACAAAAAGAAGAAGAAAAGCCAGAATCTATCTGTTTGTGAGGAACCAAATCTGTTAATTCAATCTTTCCTTCCTGGCTTGGCCGACATAAGCATGACAAACTCAAGTCTCCTCCACGATTCCGCCATCCTGGCTCAAATTTGCGAGCAATGCCAGCTTTCCCCCAAAGACATCCAAGATGTCTACTCATGCACGCCACTACAGTCGGGCATGATGGTGGACTCTTCTCTATATGTCCACGTTGTTGTTCACAAAATTGACCTTTCCGTTGACGTGGACCAGCTATGCGGTGCCATAGATCAGGTTGTGGCTTCGACCGAAGTCTTGAGGACAAGATTCGTCGACTGCGACGGTGCCGGCTTGCTGCAGGCCGTGGTAAAAAGGGGAGAGCCCGTCCTCCGGTCAACCGAGACAGATCTCGAACGGTTCCTGGAGTGGAACAACTCAGTCAAGACCGACCTGGGCACGCCCCTGATCAGATTCGCTCTTGTCCCCTGCAGCGCTGGAGATGGCGGCATCAGGCTGGTCACGACCCTGCACCACGTCATGTTCGACTTCCACGTCATGGAGTTTCTCATGAACGACACGTGGAGCATCTATCAGGACATCACGCCGCCGGTACATGCCCCGTTCAAGGGCTTTGTTGAACACTGCGCCGCCATCGACTCTAAGGATGCCGCCGCTTTCTGGAGGGGGCGCTTCAGTAGCGGTGCATCCATCTTTCCACCGCTCCCTGCCCACCATCACCAGGTCCTCGCCAACGAGGTCGTGACCCGAGACATATCCTTTGCCAGCGAGAAATCATCGCCGGCACTGCCGTCACCTGCTCTGATGCCGGCCTACATAGAGGCCGCCTGGGCCATAACAGCCTCGGACTACACGAGCAACGACAGCGTCGCCTTCGGTTGCATATTGTCGGGACGCGGCTCAGGCCAGCCGGGCGGTGCAGAGACAACCTTTGGGCCAACCATCGCCACCGTCCCCGTGCAAGTTGATCTGCGGCGGAACATGACCATTCAGCAGCTTGTGAAGGGACGGGTTGCCTCGAGACGAGAGCTGTCGACGAGTCCCTTCTTACATTGCGGCCTCAGGAGAATCCGCAATATTAGCGGCGACGCCCAGCAAGCGTCAAGCTTCCAGAGTGTGCTCAACATCGTGCACCGCGCGCACACGGCAGGGCTCGGTACGTCGGGCCTAAGTCTTGATGCGGCGTATGCCGAGGAGCCGCCCAAGCCATACGGCCTTCTCCTTATCTGTGCCCCTGGCGAAAAGCAGATTTCGGTGAAGATACTCTTCGACCCATCGATCCTTGCTCGGGAGCAGGTGCACAGGATACTGCGGCAGCTTGAGCACCGCCTGAGACAACTTGTCACCTCTCCTCCGTCAACTCCGCTGAAGCGGCTACCCTGCCTTAACTTTGGCGATACACTGGAGCTTATGGACTGGAACAGTCGAGGACTTGCAACAGGCGCGCCTGTGGATGTCTGTCTTCACAGCCGTGTCTTTGCCAGGGCGGCGGAGCAACCCAATGCGCTGGCTGTTAGATCCTGGGACGGCGAAGCAACATACGCTGAACTGGTCATTATGGTCGACAACCTCGCCCACGAGATCTTGGCTGCCCGCCAGGAAGCGGTCACTGCCGAAGAGCCAATATGCGTGATCCTCGGGAGATCCCTATCTCTGGTAATATCTCTGCTGGCCATCATGAGAACAGGAGGAACTTGTGTGCCCATCGACCCGAACCTCCCCGATGGCCGAAAGGAAAACATCTTGCGCCAGTGCAGGGCTCGACTGATCCTCATTTCGTCCGATTCTGTTCGTCAAGACTTCCAAAAAGGCTACGTCACACACGCTGTTGTCCTCAATCGAATGAAGAATGCGACACAGGTTCCCGAGTTTCCAGCATACATGGATGTCAAAACTCCTTCGTCGAGGGCCGCATACATCTTGTTCACCAGTGGCAGCACGGGTCAGCCCAAGGGGGTTGTCCTAGAGCACCGATCACTTGCATCTTCCCTCACCGCCTGGGCGGACGTGTTGGGCTGGTGCAGGGGCACGACGGTTCTGCAGTTCTCAGTCCCAGCCTGGGACGCGTGCGCGCTCGAGATCTTTGGCTCGCTCCTCGCTGGCGCGTGTTTGTGCATCCCCTCAGATCTAGACCGGGAGTCTGGCTTGGGAGTCTACATCAGGTCCGCCCAGGTCAACTTTGCCATCCTGACCCCGACAGCCTTGCGCAACCTCGCGCCGGAGGACGTGCTTCCCGTTCTCCAGACGCTTGTCTCTGGCGGCGAGCCCATCACTCGAAGAATCTTTGAGACTTGGAGCGGCAAACTGCGGCTCTTCAACGCATGGGGGCCCTGCGAGGCTTCCGTCGTGGCGTCCATGGGTCACCTCCCACCCGATTCTCGTTATCCTGACACGGTCGGAACGCCGGTAGGCTGCGCCGTGTGGATTGTAGACCCAGAAGACACCAGTCGACTTCTACCCATCGGTGCCATGGGTGAGATGCTCATCGACGGTCCAGGCGTAGCGCGAGAGTACTATCTCGCGCCGGAGCTGACCAAAACCTCCTTCATCGAACCCCCCTCCTTTGTGCCCAAACGGCAAAGCGGCCTTGACTCCTCCCATCATGTGTACCGGACCGGTGATCTGGCGCGGTACAATGCAGACGGCACCATCGCCTTCGGCGGCCGACGAGACAACCAGGTCAAGGTTCGTGGCCAGCGTTTCGAGCTGGGTGAAGTCGAATCCGTTATCGCTAGTCACCAACGTGTCTCCAAGGTTGTGGTGACCACCCATCAGGCTCGCAATGGGGCTGCAAGCAAAGAGCTCGTCGCTGTTCTCATATTCGACGAACAGCATCTTGCGCGCCATGATATCGGTGCTAGTGAGTCTGGAAAGATGAATAGGATACGCCTCGACGATGAGAGCCGCGATCAGCTGCAAGCCATCCGAGAATTTGTCGAAGGCTGTCTTCCAACATTCATGGTGCCTACCGCATGGCTTGTTGTCAGCGGCTTCCCACTCACTCCGTCCAGGAAAGTCGATCGTGTCAAGATCCGGGCCTTTCTGGATACCGTCGACATGTCAACCGCCCGCGCTGACGCTGTCCGATCAAACCCCCAGGCAGCTTCGTCCCAGGCTGTGAAAGATGACCACCAAGTCCTGACGCCCCCCGTAACTCCAGCCGAGGTGGCTCTGCAGCTGGCGTGGTCATCCGTGTTGGGGATCGACCCGTCAAAGATTGGCCGGGAAAGTTCGCTCATGCAGCTCGGAGGAGATTCCATCACAGCCATGCAGGTAGCGACGCGCTGTCGAAAGCAAGGCTTCCAGATCGCAGTGGCCGATCTGTTGCGGAAGCCCACTCTAGCGGAGGCCGCCAGGGAAGTCCAGCAGACTGCGCAAGAGACGCTCTCCACGGCCATACCGGCATTGGATGTGGTCGAAGAGTCTCAGCACCTCCCGTTGTCTGCCATCCAGAAGTTCTTGGTTGAGGATGGCGGCCCGGCCGCGCACAATCAGTTCAACCAGGCATTCCTGCTGGATCTTCACCCGAGCATGACGGTAACTGCGACGCCCGCTCGCATCCAGAAGGCTCTCGGCAAGCTCGTTGCGCACCATCCGATGCTAAGATGCCGCTTCTCCCATGTCGAGGACGATCGGGGTAACAGCACTCTAACCCAGTGGATTGCTCCCTGTGGACAACAACAAGACGCTGGAACTACTTGGGGATTCCGGGTACACCGCGATGTTGGCTCGCAAGCTGATCTCGGGGCCATCGTATCCAGCTCTCACTCAAGTCTTGACATCGTCCAAGGACCTGTCTTCGCTGCCGACATCATTGTCGGTCCACAAGGACAAGTTTCGATATTACTAGTCGCGCACCACCTCGTCATCGATTTGATGTCGTGGAGAATTCTGTGGGAGGATCTGGAGCTGATGCTGCAGGATGATGCTTGCGTTCTGCCTCCGAGCCTTCCTTTCCCTCTTTGGCTTCAAAGCCAGCGTGATATGCTGAAAAGCGGTACCGCGTCTCCCTTGTCATCTTCCAAGCCGTCTTCGGTGTTCTCATCGTCATCGCCCTCGCCAGATTCGGCATCATCGCTGTCGCGGGTCTCCTCTCCATCGCCGTCTCCGTGGCCCAAGGCTGACCGGCGTTTCTGGAAGATGGACAACGTAACACCCAAGATTAGAAACACGCTCCGCATCAGTTACACTCTGGACCAGGACCAGACGGCGCAAATCATGGGACCGGCTTGCAACTTGCCATTCAACACGACCCCAGTTGTTCTCCTGCTAACGGCCGTCGTATTGTCCTTCCGACGCGTGTTTCCCGATCGAGGCACCCCTGCGGTCTATTGTGAAGGTCACGGCAGAGACAAAGGTTTCGCGAACAAGTCAGTCGATACTTCACGCACCATCGGCTGGTTCACCACCCTGTTTCCCCTGTCTCTACAGGCTATGGAAGCGGACAGCCGTGTCGATGACGTAGTCATGGCCATCAAGGACGGATACCTAGACACCTTGCAGTCAGCTACAGAGCAGTTCGCGTCGGAGGTACTTGGTGAGCAAAATTCGTTCAAGAGAAGCGATATCGAGTTGATTTTCAACTTTGCTGGACGCCTGCAGCAATTCACGCGAGACGACGCGCTGCTGAAAATCCGGACTGATGGACCCCCAGTCCACCTTGAAAACGTCACGGGAGACTCGGAACCAGTTGGTCTTTTGAGTCTTTTTGCCTCCGTCGGGGGCAACGACGAGCTCACGTTCACTCTTGAATACGATCGCCACATGGCCCACCAAGACCGCGTTGCACATTGGATACAGCAGGAGCTGGGCAACTGCTTCCGCGAGATGACGTCTACACTTCCCGGAACTCAGCGCCGCTTGACAGCCAGTGACTTACCACTGTTGAAGTTGGCTTCGGGAAGTCTTGAGCATCTTCATTCCCAGTTGGCAGGTCTACACATTTCTCAGGACAATGTCGAGTCGATCTATCCTTGCACTGCGACACAGGAGGGCATCCTTCTTGCCCAGATCAGTGGTCATGACTACCACAACCGCTTCTTGTCAAAGCTCACCTCGTCTGACGGCGAGATTGACCCCAATAGAATAATAGATGCCTGGAAAGCCGTCTGTAAGACGCACTCTATACTGCGGACTGTCTTCACCAACGGTCTCTCTGACCAAGGCGGCTTTCAGCAAGTCGTGCTCAAAGACCATGAGCCATCTGTCTCAATCGACCAGATGCCGGCCGATGGTTCGACAATCGCACAGGTGATGGCATTGCAAGAGAAGCGGGGCTTGGACCCCAAGAAGCCACCCCATCACTTAGCCCTCTTTCGCGAATCCGCCTCAGTGGTGTATGCCGCCTTGGATATCAGCCATACAATAGTTGCTGCAAGAACATACCAGGACTTATGGAGGAACGTCGGGAGGGAATACGCACGAGCAAACAGCAGTGGTCGTGCCGCCGTCACTCCGGGTAGGCCTTTTTCAGATTACGTTGTCTGGCTGCAAGGTCAAGAACAGGAGGCACGTCAGCATTGGAAAGAGTATCTGGAGGGCGTCAAGCCATGTGTATTCCCTCTGGACCCGTCCGCTACGTCGGATTATCGTGCCCGAGGGCCTATTGTCACCTTCAACGATGCTCAGCGGTTGAATAGCTTCTGCCAAGGCCAGGGCATCACGAGCGCCATGTTCATGCAGGCGGCGTGGGCCCTGGTATTGTGGAAGCACACTGGCAACTCGACGGTCTGTTTTGGGGCCTCTCGATCTGACCAGGAGGTGCTCCAAGGCGTCGATGACACAGCAGAGCTCCTAGGACCCTGCATCTCCATGCTGCCTTGCAAGTTTTCCGTCGACAATCCCGCAGCAATGACAGCGATGGATGTGCTGCAGGCAGCTCGGAACGCCGCCTACAGTGCAATGAGCTATTCGGGCTGCTACCTGGCAGAGCTGCACGATGATCTGGGCCTGAGAGACTCGCCACTTTTCGACACGGCAATGACCGTCCAGCGTGCCTGGCCAGCCGACCTGGGCGGCGACGGCGCCCACCTGGCGGTCGAGAACATGGACGGCGAGGATCCGACCGAGTTCTCCATCGTCGTTGGAGTTTCTTACTCGGAAAGTGCAATCATGATTCGACTGGCACACGAACGTGCTCACGTTTCCGACCAGCTGGTCGAGCGCATCGCGGAGACCTTTGCGAGGGTCATCGAGTACATGATCCAAACACCGCATGAACCCCTAGTCCATCTCGACGAGCACTCCTCTTTGCCAGCGGGCTCCCTAGATCTCCTGAAGCAATGGAATACAGAGCCCCCAGCCGCGGCAGAGTATTCAAATGTCGTCAGCGCCTTCCGGGCCATGGCTCGCTCTCAAGGATCTGCCCCCGCCGTCTGCTCATGGGACGGTGATCTGACTTACAGCGAGCTGGATCGTCTATCCGATCGCCTGGCGTACAAGCTTCGGATCGAACATGGCGTCCGAAGCCAGACGGTCGTTGCCTTCTGCTGCATCAAGACAACGAGCGCCGTCGTCATCATGCTGGCCGTGTGGAAAGCTGGCGGCGCCTTCTTGGCGTTGGATATCAACCACCCAGCAGAACGTCGAACAGCCATATTGAGAGAGGCGGAGGCTACATTGATTCTTGTCAACACACCCGAGAGGGTCGGCACGATGAAAAACTGCTTTCCTGGCGGCGCCGTTGACCTGGTGGACATGACGGCTCTCGAAGATTTCTCACCAGACGATGCTGATGTCCTCGATGAGTTGAGTTCGTTCACAATCGATCCGCACCACGCCGGCTACCTCGTGTACACATCTGGAAGCACGGGGCGTCCTAAAGGCATTGTCCTCGAACACAAAGGCATCGCTACAACCGCCCAGGAGATACCGCGCATCATGGGTGTCACACCACAAAGCCGCATTCTGCAGCTGAACAACTTGGTCTTCGACTTCGGTCTCCTGGACATCATCTTTGCCTTGTACAATGGAGCCTGTGTGTGTATGCCGTCCGACGCGGAAGCGTCCGGTGACATCGCCGGCGCAATACGACGCACCAGCGCCAACTACGTGCAATGTACGCCGACGTATGCCACTTTATTCAGCCCGCAAGACTCCCCGAGCGTGCGGGCAATCGTACTGGGCGGTGAAGCTCTCAGACAGGAGAACCTTGACACCTGGGCCTCTCACGCTCGCGTCATGGACGTTTACGGCCCGGCCGAGGTGGGCATCTCAAGCGGCAGACCAGTTGCTGTCAGCGAGAGCGGCGCCATCATCCAGGACATTGGCACTCCCGTTGGCTGTCGATACTGGGTTGTCGATCCGGAAGATCACGATGAGCTGGTCCCAGTGGGAACCCCCGGTGAGCTCCTCATCGAAGGCCCTATCGTCGCCCGCGGGTATGTGAACAGCCCTCGGGCAATGGCTTCTGCCTTCATCGATGCGCCTGCGTGGACGCGACATCCCGAGCTCGCGCATATGGGCCTCGGCCAGCATCGCTTCTACAAGACGGGAGATCTCGTCACGCAGAAAGCAGCAGACTCCTTTGTCTATGAGAGCCGGAAGGACACCCAGGTCAAGATCAGAGGTCAGAGGATTGAGATGGGCGAGATCGAATACCATCTCAACCGACAGACGACGGGAGACGCGAAATGGGTGGTCGACGCCTTTCTCGAAGGCCCAGGCCAAGAGAAAACCTTGGCTGCATTTTGTCAAGTGTCGAGCAAGGATGCCACAACCCTTCAGGCGTCAGGGCTCGGCGACGACGTCCTCTCAGCCATGCCGAAGGCGGCCGAGGCAGCCGCAGCAGCCCTTCGACAAGTGTTGCCGTCTTACATGGTGCCAGAGGTCTTCATTCCTTTGCGGAAATTTCCCGTGGTCGGGCCGATGAAGACGGATCGTAAAGCTCTGCGCACGATGGCAAGCGGCTTCTCTACGTCCGATAAACTGTCTTACCGTCTTGATGGACGGCAGCAGGGCGCCAGTGGCCTTGTGCAGCCGAAAGTTGCTTCTGGCGGCGAGCTAACAGATCTCGAGCTGTTGCTGCAGCGCACGTGGGCTGCTTTGCTCGGTGTTCCACCTCAGTCGATTCGGCCCCAAGATGACTTCTTCGTCCTCGGAGGCAACTCCATCCGGGCCATGCGGCTTGTGACGGCCCTGAGGAAGTCAAGACACCGTATCGGCGTCGTCGATGTCTTTAAGCACCCGACTCTGGCAGAGATGGCGCTGAAGATTGGCCAGCTTGCAGGTGACCGCAAGGCCGGTGTCTCGCAGAAGCCCGCCTCTGTGCAGCCGCGTGATTTCCCTCACCTGGGCGTTCTGGCGAAGACGAGGACATGGTTAGACACATCGAATATCGAGGGTGTCTCTTTGGCAACAGATCTTCAGGCGCTCATGCTCGCCATAGAGCGTGTTCCTGGCTGTGGAACTATGGTTGCAACCGTTACCCTTGAACCTCTCGCAGGGCCCAAGCAGCAGAGCCTAGATCTTGCTAAGCTGCGAGAAGCTTGCGAGCATGTCATCCGTCATCATGGTATCCTGAGAACAGTCTTCATCCAGAATAAGCAGTCCCTGTTACAGGTGACGCTGCGGAACCCGCCGGTGGAGCAGATTCACGTGCTACGTGCAGGCGAGACGAGCCAGCACCGAGTCTCGGTATCGTCGGATATGCTTGATATCCTTCCTCACTTTGACCTGCGCAGAGATGATAGTGGGTTGCTCTGCACACGCCTCAAGCTGACCTTCCATCATGCTCACTACGACGCCGTCTCCCTCGGCCACCTCTTGGGTGATCTGAAAACTGCGTACGCCGGGACGGCCATCGTAACGAGGCATCCAAGCTTTCATGAATGGTCGTCCTACGTTGCCAAGGCTGATGGAGTAGCCGAGGGGCAAGCCTTCTGGAGAAAATTGTTGAATGGTTCCATGTCTCACCCCTTAGCACCTAGCGGCAACACGAGGCAGCAACAACCTGTATCAGATTCACAGCAGAAGCAACACCTTGCATCATTTAAGGTGCCGACCGCGAATCTTGCAAGCCCCAATGGAACTCCCGCGACGGTTCTCAAGGCCGCTTGGTCCTGTGTTCTCTCTCAGGTGCTCGAAGACCCTGATATCGTCTTCGGCTTCGTGAGTGCTAACCGCTTCTCTGGCACATTTCCTCGCGGTAGCGCGGAACAGGTGCCGGGCCCGTGTATCAACCTGGTGCCCATGCGAGCGGCCATGAGCGATGGCACCAAGACCATGGCGACTCTCGTCACGGAGCTGCAAGACCAGTACAACCAATCCCTTCCGCATCAGCATGTCGGGTTCCGCTCTATTGTGAAGCACTGCACGCAGTGGCCGACGAGCCGGTTCAACTCGGCCATTCTGTTCCAAAATCACGAGGCGATGGGCGATAGCATCAGACTGGGAGATACCGAGTGCGCGATCGTCGGTGTCGGGCGAGGCGCAGACTCGGCTGACGTCTGGATCTCCGTGGTTCCGGAGATGGATCAGACGCTCAGCATTGAAATGAGATTTTCGCCGGTGCAGGTACCGGTGGAGCTATGCCGGTGGATCTCTAGTTGCTTCGAGAGCCTGCTGAATACTCTGTCGGGGTCGTGGGAAAGGAGAATACATGACGTCCATGAGAAGCTTTTGCGCGCCGCGGGGCCAAACCCGTTGTCTCCTGTTCGGTATGAGAGGGACACAGCCAGGGCAATGGGGGCCGATCCGGAGGACGTTGTTGATAGAGTGCTTCAGGCAAAGCATTTCGAGTACCTCTGATAGATTTGTAGCGTACCGCACAAAGATCGACTCCGTGGCTTCGGGATGCCGTAACAATAAGGAATGATCCGCCGCATTTGGTCCTGATCTTGCAACTGGTCATGTCAAAGCATGGAGTTAGGCGCTCTATGTCATCTTCATTTAGATCTACATAGACTAAGTCACGACTTTACAGAGACTTCATAGAGAATTCATGGAGATTTCGATTCTTTTACTATAACTTCACCACTTAGAGACTGATACGCCACTGTTGATGCATAAAAGTAGAAAAATTAAACCAACATCAACTAGTAAGCAATTACGGTGATAAACAAGAAGCCATTAGAACAAATGAGACCAAATATGGTTTCATGCATCCTTAGTTTTGACGTAGGCATAATTAGGTTATAATCTGATGGCAGATTAAAGAGCTAATGGAAATAATGTCTTTGGAATCTGCAGCCGGCTGGTTTCTACTAATAGAAGCCTTATTGGAGGAGACCAAATGTTCTGGTATTAGATGGACTGATGTCCATTTCACTTTTCTTCGCCTGCGTGAGTGATTACGCACACTTCGCACGGATTTAAAGAAACGAGCGAGCAATTTGGGGGAGTACCGCATGGTGTAACAATCGCGTGGTGGTCAGCAGCCACGGTAAGAATACGAGCGCTGCCAAGATATTCCAATCCAATGATAGGCGAGAATATCGGGTGAGAAATGGCAGGCCTATTGCAATGACGCGTCGCAACTCTCAATGGAATATTGCTGCCTGGGAGCAACTGCCGACATAATATGGCCGCGAGTGTAAGATATCCTTTGTTATTCCTTTCCCATCTCCTATCCAACGCGCTGGAAGAAACACATTTCTACGAAACGCCACTAGCTACATCTCTACAGTGGTTTATCTTCCACTACTTCTCAAAACCTCTCCTACGTCGCAATGCTGTTTAAAGACAGCTCCGTCGAAGATCAACGCCGGGCAATGGCCCAAGCCGAGGCCGCCGGTCTCGAGCTGCTCGGCCCTTGTCCACCTCATCTAGGCGAAGCTTGGATCGACATCCCGCTACCAGATGGACAAGTGAACCGCACGAAAGTCGTTTGGCCAAAGGCAGTCGAAGGCCAGTCTTCGCCTCTGCAAGCTTCTCTTATCGTATACTTTCACGGGGGCGGTTTCGCCGTCGGCAGCCCAGACATCGTCCTCGCACCCGCTCGAGGCTTCGCATCCATGTTTCCAACTGTCGTCGCCTGCCCGTCCCTCAATCAACTCCCGGAGCAACCATTCCCAGCGCCCGTACAAATTGCCTGGGAAGTCTGCGCTTGGCTTTCTCATGCGAAGCACTTGAACGGCGGAATATTGGAAGCCGAGGATGTCAAAGTTGACCTGCAGCGTGGCTTTGTTATTGGCGGTCTCAGCGTGGGCGGCGGTGCCGCTGCAAGTATCGGTGGGATATCCGCGGTGATCTCGGCCGGGCTGGGTGGCTTCGATGGTCTCAGCCCCTTGAGAAGTCCCATCGCGGGGATCTTTTCGGGCATCCCAATGCTCGCCACCGAGACGATGCTGCCGCCGCGTTACAGGGAGATTTTCAAGTCCCGTGAGGAGAACGGCGACGGTACCGGCCAGACCAGTGCAATGGTCCGAGAACTCGAGGAGCTACTCGGCACTGCTGTCGACACACCATGGTTCTCACCCATTAACCTGGACTCATCAAACCCGGCAATTGCCAAGAACCATCCGCCCAAGGTCTTCACCTATTACACGACACTCGATCCGTTTCGCGACGATTGCCTGATCTACAACCAATGGCTTTCGGAATTGCAGGGTGTAGAGTCTCGAACTTCGGCGGTCGAGAACGAGAGCCACACGGCATGGGTATCGCTGCCGAGGCCAGAGTGTCATAGTCGGAGGATTAAAGAGGTCACACTCGACGGTCTTTCTTGGCTGCTCAATGATAATTGGGACAAAGAGAGATCGGATTTGCCCACTTAGACTATTCTGAATGTCATGCCAGACTCTGAACAACCACTCTGCTATTTGTTTCAGAAAAAAATCCCAGCTTCACTCAAAAAACAAAACCCGCGTTTGTGGACAGTTGCGTTACAAATGACCTAAAGGTGTATCTAGTAGCTCCACTGTAGTTTTCAATAGCCAGAAACCTTCCTTATTGCCACTGGAAGCGTCGAAATGGGACCCATTAGACTACAGCAGATGACTCATAATGGGCAACTTCGGGGTCCAGACGCAATTGGTCCAAACCGTGTTACTGCGTACTAGTCATGATATTTACTCAATAAGTTATGTTACACTATAAATGTATTGAAAACTAGAAAATCGCAACATTTCAGTACTTCTTCAGTACAGAATCTGCCCTTTCATTAACACGCCCAAGATGAGCATCTCTGTTGTCTCTTCTGTCGAGCTATACAATCCCGAGGCTGAGGCAACACTCGGTTCTCAGCTACTTCTCGGACCCATCGATCACATGGTCTTTCCAACTGTTCCGATCAACGTAATCTTCGTCTACGAACGGCCCGAAAGCAACTCCATCGAAGACTTCATGTCGGTGCAAGCACTGCGACTTTCACTCACACGTCTTCTCAAATACTATCCCCACCTCACGGGCCGCTTTCTGTTTAACACAGTCTCCCATACATTCGAGGTCGGCGCCTTCTCGAAAAGTGTTGCTTTCTTGCAGGCAAAGTGCGATGCAACTCTGAGCGAGATCGCTGCTCGCACCCAATCGGGTCGCATGACCATTGAAAACCTGCCGGGCTCCGGCAACTTCTTGATGCCGCCTTTCGAAGCCACGGTTGAAGGTGTCTGCAGGGACCCCATCCTCGCAATTCAACATACTCGCTTCGCGTGCGGCGGAGTGGCCTTGGGAATCCGCCTGCATCACATGGTCTGTGACGCTGGCGGCTTCTTTCAATTTGTGCGAGATTGGACGAGAGTCCATCAATCCTCGTCTTTGCCATCTCCACCGCAGATTAGTTACTACCTATCGGCACCCGATGCCATGTCCGCGGAGGAAAGACTTGCCGCTCTCGATGGCAATCCGCTGTTCTGGTACGCAGAAGATCCGAAGTCCCAGCCGAACCCGGTCGAAGTGCCGAATACTTCACCCCTGGGCAATCCACCAATTGTCGGCCACACTTTGCACTTTTCCAGCGAGGACCTTTCACTGCTGAAGAAGAAGGCCGCGAATCCCTCTGGACAAGGTTGGGTCTCTTCCTTTGAGGCTGTGTCTGCGTACCTCTGCCAGGCCACCTACAAAGCCCGCCTGCGTCTGCTCAAAGCGCAGGGAGGGCCGCCGTCGTCGGCCGCCTCCGAGTTGCGCCAGGGATTTTGGGGTTCGATCGACACCCGTGATCCGTCGAGGCTCAATCTAGGCTCTCGATATTTTGGCAATGCATCTCTAAATATTCTGACCCGCTTCCAACATTCCACCCTCGCGGACGGCGAGCTCTGGGAGGTGGCAGAAGTAATCCACGACTTGGTGCGATCGATGGACAGGACGCGCATGGAGAAGACCACCAAGTGGTTTGCAGCGCAACCTGACAAGAGCCGCGTCAAGTTGGACTTTGACTTCGGCACGGGTAACTTCACCGTCAGTCAGTGGTCCAAACACGACATGTATTCCGGTGTCGATTTCGAGAAGGACTTGGTCGGGAACCCTGTCAGGCCTGCTCTTGTTGCTCCCCCTTTCACGGAGGTATCTTTGGTGGATGGGTTGGCGTTGATGGTATCATCGCCACCAGAGAAGGCTCGTGAAAGAAATGCAGATGGGGCTACAAAATTTGCCGCGTCGCAACCCATTGAAGCGATCTTTTCAGTATCTGAACCGGTATGGACATTGCTGAACGATGAGGAGGGATTTCGGAAATTTGCGTGCTAGAGACAAGACATCTTGCTGAGCTTAGTTCGGCTAATTTTGTACCTTTAAGAAACAATCAAATCATTTATGATTGACATCGACCTAGAGCGTTACATACAAACTTGGCATCCAGCCTCTTCAAGTCCTTTAGCAGTCGGCAATTTGGTTAACTTTCCCCCCATTACTGGCGCAGCCCGTGTCGTAGTTCGCCTTGTACTCTGGCTGGGAAATGCAGCACTGTTCTATTATTAGTAACGGGTCGGCCCCGAGAAATAGCATGTATTCGAACACTTACAACTCCGTTTTGGCCAGGTAAGGGTGTTCCGTAGGCGTCATTGCAGAGATTGTTTGATGGGTTGATTTGGCCGTTTGACATGACGCACGTGTACCCTTTGTACACACCAGCAAGGACAATGCTGCAGACCAATCAGTACGTTAACAACCTACTGCAGCTAATACTTGAGAGGTGTTCGAAGGCCAAACTTACGCAGTTTGCGCTAGGGCAACGGCAATCAGAGTTGACTTCATGGTGTGGACTGATAGTGATCGAATGCAAATGCAGAAGTAACTGATTCACGGCTTATCCAATAAGAAAATTGGTTCTTTAGAGGTTCGTCTGAAGCACAATTGAGCGGCAGCGGACGGGATTTGTACTTCGTCGTTGAATTTTGTACCTCGTGCAGAAGATTCGTACGAGTCATATTGTTGAGCAGCACATTGTGGCTGATCACCGAAATCTCTTTCCTAAAGTGATGAAAAGAGGATATTCTCAGAATAAGGTTCTCTCGACAATCTATGCGAGGGGGCGGTCGCTCCGGTCTCAAGGCCTTTCTGATACGCCATTTAAGCGGGTGATTAACGGGGTCGGCGCGCATTTCGGCACCCCGATTGAGTCCGAGTTACTCCGCTAGAGCGGCCCATTCGCGATATTCCAGGCTCTGCTGGAACGAAGCAGGGTCTCCGTCGACTGCGGAGTCTTGTTCCAAGCTTTATTCCCTTGCTTTTGCTGGCGATAAGGCGCAAAGCCAGTACAATGTGTTCCAAGAATAGCTATAAGGTAAAGGCAATGATGTTTTTCCCACACGTATGCTGGTAGTTCCTGGACGGTAGATGTCTGGTCTAAAGGACATAGGCAACACCGCCTCTTCACCAAAGTGAAGCTGTAGACCCTCAACCCATTTTAGCAACTAGTTTCGATGGTCTGGACAACTCAGGGGGCGCGACATGGAAAGAAGCAACGGCACCAGGCCATTGCAAAGCTGCCCTAGCCATATCGCATTTGCGGGCGGTACTGCCCCGAAGCTGACGTCTGACTGACTCACAAAAACCTTTTTGAAGCACCAAATTAGTACGAACGGCTCTCAGAGGCACGGGCAATTCTTTAATCCCAAACGTCTGAGATCTGCTGGATGGCGATAGGGGCGGTGTATGGTATGACGTCTATGTCAAGGCTCTCAAACGCGAACCTAGATTTTTAGAACCAACAAAGGTCATACTGAGAGACGCCTCTTAGGCACCTGCTATTACTATCGTCGTGAGTCCCGACGTGTGCGATGACCGCTGCATTATGAGGAATCGTTAGAACATACAGCTCAACTAAAGGTTCCCGCTCTTTGCACTCGCTGCTCATGTTCTCAAATACATAAAATTTATTCCATCAAAATCGACAAGTGTCGGACAAGCCACAATAAGTCGGCCGGCCCCCCTATATCAACCCCCCTTTTTCAATTGATCCAAGTTTGAGGGTTGACCTTAAATCGGATTGTCGTATTGAGGTCCTGCGATTGATCGGTTGTCATTGGTCTTGTCAATTAATGGTATCAGCACAGATCTCTGTTCAGTCAGAGATACTGGGATGGAGAGGCGCCATCGCGATAATCGGGGCTCTATAGAAACGAGAAAGGATCTCTGTTGACCGCGGCGACCGTTCAGTCCGAGACCTTGGTAGCCTTGTTGCACTAGATGTAAAGTGTACGGCGCAGACTTAAACGTGAAATCATACTTTAGCCGAGACGAGGCCATGAGTAGCAGTGCCAGGAACGCAATTATATAGTCTGTTCCGCTTCGACTGCAACTGGCAAGTGTACCGCGGATATGGCAAATGAGACTTTGCTCCAGCCTCCACCCCGCGCAACATGACGTACCGACGTGATTGGACACGCGGTCTCTAGAAAGAGGCTATGCAGGGGTCTTGGTGGGACATAGCCCGGGGGAGAGTACATACTATCAAGACTTGTGGCTATCGGATACCCTATGCCAGCAGAGGATTGGTTGAAGAATTCATAGTACTCATGTTGTGAGCTTGCTGAGCTGGACGACTGTGATAACGCCAAGTAAGTTGCAAAGCCCCAGCACCTACTAGAGAAGGTTTAGCATCAGAGGATGACGTTCAAGCGGGAAGGAAAGTCGTCGCAGCAGTTAACCATTCTAACGGCATGTTTTTAGGAATAGTGTCGTCAAACTAATAACTAATAAGCAGACGATGCTCATCCATCTGCCGGCAGTTGCGTTTAGCTGACTACACTAGGTGTCATATTTAGCAAAGGGTGAAAATCAGCAACGTGTAGGTAAAACGTCGACTTCTATAACGGTAAAACATATTATAAACTGTCTTTATGAAGAATATACACTCCTCGCAGGCTCCCTTCGAACTCCGAAAATCACCACCACCTTTACCCCGACCGCATCACTGCTCACCGATCAACCCCCAAACTCCGTCTCGGCCCCTAGCTTAGGCACGAGCATAACCCATCAAAGCCGGCTCGCCAATCAACTTGGGCAGGTACGCCAACAGCCTCACTCCAGCAGCCACAATCGAGCCGGCGGTAGCAATACCATCCTCGAGGTTCAGCCCGGGGGCGATGAAGTCCTTGCACACATCGTTCAGGTTGATACGGCCAATCTGCGCGGGGCCGCTGCCGTTCTGCAGCGCGTCCTTGACGAGCGCGGCGGTGAGGGGGTTGAAGAGCGTGGTCGCATGTCCATAAACACCACCAGCTGGGCGGCCGGCGCAGACCTTCTGGACCTCAACGTTCGTAACTCCAACTCGGCGCGCGTCCGTGATGTACGCGGAGGCGGCGGTGCCCTGCTGCGGCTCGACGACCTCGTCCAGCAGCGCGGAGTAGAACGTCGTGGTCGGCACGTACGCGTCAGCACCGCCCTTGGCGCGGAGCGTGGTCACGAACTTGGAGGTGTACTCCTGCTGGATGACCGACGGGTCGCAGGGGGCGTTGAGCGCGCCGGCGCCGGGGGAGAGGCAGAGCACGTTGGCGAGCACGGTGCCGTGGAAGTCGGGCGAGACGGGGAGGAAGTTGGAGACGACGGCGCGGGTGGACGGCCAGAAGGTGAAGGCCCACTGGGTGTCGAGCCCGCCCTGGGACCAGGAGACGATGCTGGCGTTCTTGCCGGTGATGCCGTTGATGTAGTTGGTCGCGTAGGCGACGTACTCGGAGTTGACCTGGGCGTCGCCGAGGAGGGCGCCGGGGACGTTGAGGAGCACGGGATCGGCGTAGGGGACGCCGGTGAGGAGCTTGAGCAGGTTGCCGCCGAAGGCCTCGTTGGCGTAGGTGCCGGTGCCCGGGACGAAGATGACGGGGGGCTTCTGGCCGTAGGTGAAGGACTTGGGGATGTAGATGGCCTGGCGGAGCTGCTGCTCGGTGAGGGAGTAAGGCGCGTCAGCAGCGTCCTTCTTGGGGTAGATAGGCTTGGCCGGGTTGAGGGGGTTGAGGTTGTTGGTCGAGTCGAGCGGGGTGAGGGGTCCGACGAGCTTGTTCACGATGGAGGTGAGGTCGGCGCTGCCGAGGCCGAGGAGGCCGCTGCCGCCAAGCAGACCGCCGCTGCTGAGGACGCCCTGGAAGCCGGAGAGGAGGCCGGCGGGGACGATGCCCTGGCCGATCTGCTTCTGGATGTTGCCGTAGAAGTCAGGGGAGCCGCCGGACTTGGAGCCCCAGATGGCGCCGAGCTTGGTCTGAAGGTCGTTCGCGTTGAGGACGTTGAGGCCGGCGGTGGGGTTTGTGCCCAGGATGCCGGAGAGGGATTGAACGTAGTTGGTCGGGAGGGAGAGGAGCTGGGTGACGCCGGTGAGGGAGTCGAGGAGGCCGACGGGTGCGGCGTCGGTGGATTGGAGAAGGATCGCGAGGAGCGCGGCTTGCTGGACTGGAGAACGCATTTTTATGTTTGTTCTGGTTTGTTCTTATAGAGAGAAAGACTGCAGTGAATGTTGACTGGATTAGTAGTTAGAAAAGAGAGACAGAGATAGAGAGACAAAGATGAAGTGCTAGGAAAGAGAGAGTAAGTCTTGAGATGAGAAGCCAGTGAGTTGGATGAGGAACCTTTCTCTCTCTCTTGACGCCGGATCAACTGGATGCTTATATCCTTCCTTCGCCCACGACAGGATTCAGGATTCCGTGTTGATGTTGATGAAGCAAAGACAAAAAAAGCCGTTGCCGTGCGCCACAAACGTCTTCCGAGGAGTTGAGGGGAGCATGCGAAGGTCAAGCGCCCTCCCGCCGGCCTTCCGCAGTCTAACCCAAGCCCCTCTCTCAGCGAACAAGTCTAGCTCGCCATCTTCAAAGAGCGTACAAGCAAACGCTCTCTTGCTAGCCGCGCAGATCCCCAAGCTAAGCATTCCCCATGGCAAAAAAGATCTTTACGGCGCGGGGGAGCGAATGGCAACTACAGAGAGATCTTCGGTGTTATTGCACGTCGTATTGGGTCATAGAGTTCGGTAGTGTTGTGCTCGTGTTGCTGTATTGGGAGATGGCGGATAGTCTAGCGTGGGACCAAGCCGAGGCGCCGCCTCCCGTCCAAGGGCCGCCCGTCGTTCGTTCGTTCTATTCTCGCATGGTTCTCCCCTTTTGGGGCGCCAGCCGGGGCGTTTGTGAGGTTCTGCTGCTGGTGTTGCTGCGCCTGTGGTTGTAGGCTTTGAGATGGAAAAGTCGGATTGCCCNCTATATTATTAACTTTTTAGGGATTTATTTATTCCATTAATATATACTTTTTATAGTAACTAACCTAATATATAGTTTTTATTTATTTTAGCTAATCGTAGGAATTACTATAATAGGTAATTTATATAATTATACTTTTTGTTCTAATTAGATAAAGTTATAATTACTTTATTCCTTTTAGTTATATTAATATATAATTAATAGTTATAAGGATAGTTATTTAATTATTAGGTATAGTTTTACTAGTTGTACTAGTATTAGTAATCTTAGCCCTATATCTTTTTTAGAGCGCTAGTTATATTTAGTTTTACTTAAATTCTCCTTTAGGGGGTACTTAGTTAGGACTTAGTAGTTTTTAGAACTTAATTATGAATACTAGGTTTTCCTATTTAAGAAAACATTTGAAAAGTAAGTAATCTAATGTTTATATTTATTCTACTACTACTTACTTTTAGTATTACTTTAATTTAATAGTAGTATTCTTTATATAAGTTATTAGCTATTTATATAAAGTACTAGCTATGTAAGTAATAAGTATCTATACTGAGGGTTATTCTTATAAAAATATAGAAAATAGATTGTTTCCTTTTTGTTTTATACTAACTAGTCCCTCTTTAATAAATAATTTACTTTTAGTTAATTATTCCTATATAAAAAGGTTAAAGAAGTGTATTAATAGTAAAGAAATTCTAAGTTTATATTTATCTTAAGTAATATCTAAATATAAGCTATAGTCTTATTTAATAGGGTTAGTAAACTAGTTACTTAGTACTTAGTTAACTAGTTAGTTAGACTAGTTAAGTTAGACTTAAGTCACCTAATTTAGCTGACTTAACTTAAATAGCCTAGTCTTAGTTAGAAGGGTAACTTAACTAGCTTAGTCCTAGTCAGCCTGTTAACTTAACTTAACTTTACTAGATCCTAACCCTGCTATTTAAGAAATAGTATAATATATTAATAAAACAGAAGAAATTATATAAGTATAAGTAATACTTAGTAGAGCTGCTAGTAAGTACTTAGTAAAACTTTAGATAATTAGAATGCCAGCTTAACTTATAAAATATCTACTTCTTAAGAACTAAGAGGAAGTAAGCTATAGTTAATATATTAGTTTAACCTTTACTATAGCTTATAGATTCTTCCTACTTAAGGCCTTTAGCTTAATACTCTTATAATAAAGTAAATCTAAAGTTAGTAAGTATTATAAACTATTTGCTTTAATTTAACTTAAAAACTATTTATATCTTAAAATAATAAAATACTATATATAATATTATTTCTTAGTTCAGTATTAAGTATCTAAAATAGATTTAGTAAAGATTACTTTTAGAAAGATTACTTAATATAGAAAACCTTATGATATTTATATTTTAAGTATTACTTTTTATTAATATAATCTAACACTACCTTTATTGGAAACTTAATATTTTAAACATCTATAAATAAAACTATTAGTAAGTAAAATAATTAGTATACTAAAGTTCTTTATTAATTAAAATCTTATGAGTAGTATTAATAAAGTAGTAGTTATAGCTAGAAATAGATATTAAAGAAAAATAGCTAAAACAAAATAGCACTTATTTTTACCTATTTAAAGCAATAGACCTTCTAACTTTATACCTCTTAATAATATATATAGCTTCTAGTTATATGATTATATCTCTCCTAAATATAGCTATACTTATATATATACTAGCAGTCTAGTTAACTTATATAAGTAGATATTATAGTTCACTCTATACTCTTTTTCTTAGTATTTTAAACTTAATAGTAGTACTTTAACTTATACTTAATCTTAATAAAGTAAATAAGTAAATCTTAATATAACTAATTATTAATACTTAAATTAGTCTATCCCTAGTAGAATAAGGTAGGTAAGTAAGTAAATAGGTAGTAGAGTAGTAAAATATTTTATAAGTAATAGTTAGAGGAGACTGAAGAGTTAAATAAAGGTGTGTCTTTTCTGAGAGGATACTACGCTCTTAGTGCGCTTTATATCCTAAGAGGTTTAAGCCTATATAGCTTATATAACTTATTCCTTAGTGAGTGCTTACTAAGGCTCCCTTATGAGGCGTATAGTATATTACTAAATACTTCGCTATATAAAACATATTAATAAGAGTATTATCTATAATATTATAAAGGCGTTATCTATAATATAGCTAGAACTTAGTAATAGCTTAAACTAATACTTAAGGGTGTAAACTTAATAGTATAACTTTTTATATAGCTAAAAGAGTTTTTATAGCTATAGTATAAGAACTTAACTATTTAAATAAGACCTTAAATTTTATTTTTTATATCTTCTTATATATATATAGTAACTATAATAACTTTCTTATCTTTTCTACTCACTATAACCCTATATAACCTAAGTAGAACTATACTATATAACTTAATCTATAAAACTAAAATTAATAAAATTAAAAATTTTAAGTGTAGTAACTTTCTCTATATTAATAAAAAAACTCTACTTAAATTTATTTAGAAGTACTTATTTAAATTACTAATAAGTACTATATATTAGAATTAAATAGTTTTAAGATTAATATAGAAATAGTTAGAGTTACTAATAATAATTATAAGATTTATAACTACTTTATAGACTTCTTTAAAATAGCTAAAGTAGCCTAAAAGTTTAGTAAATTAAAAAGGGTGAATATAGTAAGAGTATAGTTAATAATAGTAAGGCTTTATATTAAGACTATATAGTAGAGTAGAAGATATTATCTAAATAGCGTAATAGTACTAAGGCTTTAAGGCCTCTATATTAAGTAAAGCTTATAATATAAATATCTAAATAGTAGAGGAGATAATAGAAAATAGGTATAGATTAAATATAGTATAAAGAGTATATTAGAAGGTATGAGGGTACTTCCCCCTCTATTCACTCTATACTAGAGGGCTTAAGGCCCTCATACCCTATACTAATACTTAATACTAGGTAATACGCTACTAAGAAACTCTTTATAGGAAGAAAACTCAGGCTGCGTTATGCAGTATATAATAAGGTAGATAATATATATATAATACTATATAATAATTAGCTAGAGGCCGTTAGTGCCCTACTATATATATAGGTCCCTTAGGGGAGGGGCTTATATTTTATAGTAGGTCCTCAACTAATTAGAAAATTAGAAAAGGGGTTCCTATAGCTAGGATCAAACTAACGCCTATACGTTTAGGTAACATATAGGCCTACCAGGCGCATACTACTGCGCTATATAAGTATAGTATAAAGAGTATATATAGCTTAGAAGGGCTTTAGAAATAGAGGTAGCTAGAAGAAGATAGTTAAAGCTTATTATAATAGTTAAAGTTAGAGGAGTATAGACGTAAAGAAGATATCTAAGTTAAAAAATTATATAACCTAAAGGTTATTAGTAGAGAGTGAGAGGACTAATTTACCTTTCATAGTTATTACTAGTTGAATTTTACTATATAAGGCTAGTAGCCTATACTTATATATATATATTAGTTAATAACTTTAAAATTTCTAACTTTACTCTAATAATAATATAGTTTATAATTACTTAATTACTTAATTACTAACTACTAAACTATTAAACTATCCCCTCTCTTATATATAATTTATACTACTATTAAATACTATCTTTATTACTACCTCGCTATTTACTATTAACTTATTACTATTATTATCTTCTTATTTAAGTAGGTTAGCTAATACCTTTAGAGCTATAACACTATTAGTAATACTCTCTCTATTTAGTATAAGGTATACTTACTAATAAGTAGGGTTAGGATTTAGTTAAGTTAAGTTAAGTTAATAGGGTAACTAGGACTAAGCTAGTTAAGTCACCCTATTAACTAAGACTAGGCTAGTTAAGTTAAGTTAGCTAAATTAAGTGACTTAAGTCTAAGTAAACTAGTTAACTAACTAGTCTAACTAAATACTAAGTGACTAGTTTCTTAATGCTGCTAATAAGCTTTACTAAACGTAAACTTCTACTTTATCTTAAGCTAGAAATACCTCTATTTTAGTATTATAGAAAGCTTATATATAGGGCTACTTTTTAGGATAACTAGAGATATTTATAACCTCTATATAGAGGTATCTAAAACTATTACTTATTACCTTAAATAGAGTATAAAGAAGGTCCTCTTTAAAGATATTTAAAAAAACTCTAGCTCTTACTATTTTAATAATATACTACTAATTAATAAAGGAGTACTTATTAAATTTAAGAACTTTATTTAGTATATAGATATTATTCTATATAGTAGTACCTTTAGCTATATATATATATATATATATATATAGAAAGGTATACTTTATAAGGATTAGTATGCTTATATATCTTTTATAGTATAAATATTATAAAGAACTTATTGTAGGTTAGTGAGGAAGAGGAAGAAGAATAGGTATAAAGCCTTATATATAAGAGCTTTTTATACTTCTAGCTATAAGAACCTCTCTAATAACCTCTTTAGTTAAGAAGTTATCTTTTAAATAGTAGCGTTACTATAAGAGCCTTAGTAACCTATTTAGCCCTAATATAATTAGCCCTACTATATATAGTACTACTGACTTTATACTATATAGCTAGCGCTATTACTATCCTACTAGTCTATATAGCTAAGGTATATATATAACTTTATATAAAGATTTACTTACTAGTAGGAATATATAGGGTTTCTATACTACTCTCTTTAATTAGTAGAAAGTATAAGTTAAATACTTATATAGTATTTCTGAAATTATATCTATATATAGAGTGAGTTTTACTATTATCTTTTTATAAGAGGACTACGTTATAACTATAAACTTAATAAAAGATATTATTAATACTTAAATATAAGATATTAAAAGCTAAGTAATACTTCAAACTTATAGTAAAGGGTATAAAGTTAGTAATATAAAACCATTATTATACTGCTAGCGCTATACCTACCTCAGAGCGCGTTATATGCCTAGGTATATAACCTATAATAAGCGCGCTAGGCGCGCTTATAGAGCAAGCCCTCGCGCGCTTATACCCCTACTTCAAACTTTTTCTTTCTATAACTTAATATTAATTAATCTATATTAGCACTTATTGCGCGTTAGCTATTAATTATATGCTTGCTATTATACTATAACTATAGCTTTAGGAGCTTTTAGCTTAATATCTAAATTCTTATATATAAGTATTATAATACTCTTCTTCCTCTTTAACTATTTATAGAAACTAGAAAAAACTAAGCTTAAGAAATAAGAGATAAGTTTAAAGCTTAAAGCATTAGAAACCTTAGTTCTTTCTACTCTATTTATTTATTATAGTAGAGAATTTACTATTATAAAATATATTTAATTACACTTACTTAATATTATACATAGCATAAATAGATAAAATAGCATCTATAAAGTTTTTAAAATGCTATAAATATAATTAAAGCTATATTATAAGGTATAAAATCTTATTCTTTATAGTATAACTATTTAAATAATAGAAGGAACTTAAGGTTAGGTATTATATTTCTTTAATTATATAACTATAATATATAACTCTACTAAGTACTATAAAATATATAACTATATTCTATACTAGTAGAGGAATTAGAAAGTAAAATATATCTTAATAGTTAGTTAACCTAAGAATAATAATAAAAGGTAAGTATCTTATTATTATTACCTTGTAATATTTTAAATTAGCTATATTTGAAGTATATTCTAGAAGTAGTTTTTATTTATTAATTCTAATATTTAGATCTGATATTTAAATATTAACTAATTAAAGATATTAATATTATACTTAGCAATCTATAGTTCTAACCTTAATTAAAGAGGGAAGCTTTATTTACGCCTTTTATAATAAGGTTAGCTACTTATTATCATTTATTATCTACTTATACTTTATTTTATATATATTGAAAAACTAGTTTTTTAAATATTATTATAATAGAGGTTTTTACTATTTACTATTAATAACTTTTATGTTTTCACTAAAGTAGAGGTTAATATTATTTACTACCCCCCCTCCTTTTTTTTATCCTTATATCCTTTTATAATATTATACTTATAATATAAAAGTGATTTAAGTATAACTTCTAATAGCTAGGTTACTATTTTAAATAGAAATTATACTATAATAACTAGTCTATTTAGTAACTTTAGTATTCTATTAAAGATCACTCTATATAGAATTATTATACTTTTTATAGAAAATAAAGATTTTAATCTTAAAGTAGCTTTTTAACTTAAGAATTTATATACTTAAATAAGTAATTCCTATTAATAGTTCCTTAATATAAATTAAATAGTAATATTGAATAATAGTTAGTTTCTATAAATAAAAGTTAATAAAATAGTGTTATCTTTATATATTTTATTCTATTAATACTCTTTTTAATATAAATCTAAAATAGTCTATCTTAATAGTTATTAGTGTTTATATATTAAAATGATTAAATGTATTCTTCTATTTCTTATTTAAGATAAAAAGTACTTCTTTTTTATTAATAAAGTAAGAAGTTCTATTACCCTTAAATATCTAAATATAAATATTTAATAATTAATAAACCTAGAGACACTTTATACCCTCTTTACTAAAACAAATACTTCCTATTTAATAATTATTTATGTTTTATCTATATTATATATAATACGTTTATTTACTTTTGAGATAAATCGTATATATCTTACTGTTTCTACTAAAAGTTAATACTTTATTAAGTTAGACTAGACTTAACCTCTCTAGGAGCTTAAAAACTTTCTATATATTTTTTTATAATTTACTTTAAAGCTATTACTATAAACTAATATATTATTATATATAATATTATAAAGCTATTATTAAGTAACTTGTGAAGTATACTATTAATATATTATCAAAATATTACTAAACCTTTTTTAACCTAAATAACTAAATTAGCTAGTTAAAAAGTTTATATTATATATAATAAGTAGTTTTTCCTAACACCTCTTTATTATATAAATCTTATAGAAAGCTACTATAAAATTTAGTTTAATAGTTTATTACTAGTCGAATTAACCTATATAAGTAAGTATTATAGTTTACTTAATAGTCTATACTCTTCTATTAATACTTTAAACCTAATAGTAGCAGTTTAATTTATACTTATTATAACAAGTTATTAATACTTAGCTAAAAGAGAGTAAGAAAGTAAGTAGTAAAGTAGTAAAATATAATAATAAGAGCGTTATTTATAATATTATAAAAGCGTTATCTATAATATAATATATTAATTCTAAAGAGACTACTAAGTTTTAACTAAGTAGCCCCTAAAGAAGAATATTATAAAGAAGTGTATAATTGAAGTGATATTATAGGGGTAGGAATGTTATATAATAGCCTCTAGCCGTTCATAGTAATTTTTACCTGCTTAGAGCGACAGACCTCCTATCTCTACGCCTCCTAACAATACACACAGCCTTTAGTTATATAATCCTCTCCTAGCCACAGCTGCACTTATATATATATACAACCTCATAATCTTCAACTTCACTTTAATAACAATATAGTTTATAATTACTTAATTACTTAATTACTATAGACTACTAAACTATTAACCTATCCTCTCTCTTATATATTACCTATACTACTAACACTATCTCTATTACTACTTTACTATTAACTATTAAGTTATCACTATTATTCTAGTCTTCTTATTTAATTAAACTAGCTAACGCCTTTATAGCTATACTATTATTAGTAATACTATCTCTATTTAGCGTAAGGGGTACTTACTAATCTCTATATAAGGCCTATATCCTCTTTAGTACCCTTAAATACTTTAGAGAAGAAGTCCTACTTATTAGGGTAACTAAGGATATAGTTAAACTCTATATTAATATTATCTAAGGCTTTCTTAGTAAGAGGGATAATATTACTACTTATAGGGGCTTCTAAGAGGCTTATTAATAAAGCTATTAAGATAATATACTTTTAGTCTTCTTTAGATTATTCTTTAAATAAGAGCTTCTTATTAAGTATACTAAGATTAAAGTTATTTTAGATATATTATATATTATTTATAGAGATAAAGGTACTACCTAACTTATATTTAGTAAACTTAAGTACTTTATATAGTATAAATATTATAAAGGATTTATTATAGGTTATAAGGATAGGTTATTAATATAAGTTTAAAGGTAAGAAAGAGGAAGAGGGAAGGGTATAAAGCCCTACTTATAGTAGAGTTTTTATATTTCTAACTATAAGAACCTCTTATAATAACCTCTTTAGTTAAGAAGTTATCTCTCTTATAGTAGTATTCACCTCGCTAAAAGGTTTAGTAAAGCTATCACTAAGCTATAAAAGCCTTAGTAACCTATTTAGCCTTGATATAATTAACCTTATTACGTATAGTGCTGCTACTACTAGCTTTATACTATGCAGCTAGTATTATTACTATTCTACTAGTCTATTTAGTTAAAGCGTACGTTTAACTTTATATAAGGGTTTACTTACTAATAAGAATATATAGGGTTTCTATACTATTTTCCTTAACTAGTAGAGGGTATAGGTTAAAGTGCCTATATAGTGTTTCTAGAATTATACCTATATATAGGGTGAATTTTGCTATAGTGTTTTTATAGGGGGGCTGCGTTATAACTATAAACTTAAAAACTTAATATTATATAATATAGCAAAAGGGGGAAACTTTTCATTTTATTAGCTATTATAATAAAATTCCTAATAATTAAGAATAACTATTTATAGCTAGTATAAATAGTTATTATTAATATAAAAGAAATAATACTAATAATGTTAATAATAGATAAAAGGTAGTAATAATAGGTAGTAGTAGGTAAATAGATAAAACTAAATAATAGGTAGTAGTAGGTAAATAGATAAAACTATTAAATTACTTACTTCTTGAAAATCTATTCTAAGTAGAAAAATCTATTATATATATAATATATTTTTTCTTTATAAACCTTTACTTAGTTAGGTAATTACTTAAGTAATTACTATAATAAGTAATTAACTATAAAAACCTTATTATAAAGTTAGTTATTATAGCTTTATTTAATCTAATTTAGATATTTTAGATCTATAGTATTATTATAGTTATAGTTTATAGATTTATTATAGATTATTCGTTTCTATTATTTTAGTTTTAAATCTTTAATTAATATTAAGTTTAGTTAATTATAACTATATTATTAACTTTAGGGAATTATCATTCTTCTAATATATACTTTTTATAGTAATTAACTTAGTAAATAGTTTTTAATTATTGCAGCTAATTATAGGAATTACTATAATAGGTAATTTATACAATTATACTTTTTATTCTAATTAGATAAAGTTATAGTTACTTTATTCTTTTTAGCTATATTAATATATTAACTATTATCTATATATAATAAGTTATAATATTAAGTTCCCTCTCTAATAGTCTTATCCTTAAGACCTAATATAAGTAGGATATAAGTCTTATATTAAAGATCTATTAATTATACTTCTTAATTTATTATAATACTAATAATATATTAAGTTATATTTAGAAGTTAAAATCTCTTAATATGTAAACTTATTATTATTTATTCTAAATTTTTTAATCTACTAATAAGAGTATTAAAAATAAAATACTTTATTTAAATTATTACTTATATAATATATATATTATTTTTTTCTTTTAGATTCTAATATTTATAGGACTCACTATTATCTAGGTATCCCTTATAACACGTCTAAAGATGTAATTTATATTTATAAGTTCTTCTAGTTATATTGTATATTTCCTACTAACCTCTATAAGTAGTAAATTATTTAGTAATAGAGTTAGATTATTAAAACAAAGCTAAAGTAATAGAGGAGGTGAAGTTTTATAAGAGGGCTATAATCTTATAGTAAAAGACTAAAGTTTATTAAAAAGCTTAATTAGAGTTAAATAAGTTATTAGTAAAGTTAGAATAATTATAAGAGTAAAAATAAATAGTATTTAAGAAGGGTAATATAGTAATTATTAAATCTCTAGAGGAGGTATTAAATTTTATATTAGAGGTTTCATTAATAAGTACTTAAAGTATATTAAATATAGATATACTATTTAACTAAAATCTAATTACTCTAAATTTCTTATTAGGGGAGTTTTAGTTATATTTAAGTATTCTTAAGTAAATAAATAGTTTTCCTTATTATACTAGTTAAAGGTATCCTAGTTATACTTATAATAGTAATAATTATATTCCTTATTTTTATACTTCTTTATATTTCTATTCTAGTTCCTTCTATAATTATTCTAAATATCTAATATGTTTAGTATATTCTTTATTTATTATAAGTAGATTAAGCTAATCCTTAAGGTCTATATCTTTAAGGTACTTAATAATCTTATTATAGTAGTTAATTAAGTTAGTATTAAGTTTCTATATATTTTCTTTATATTTATAGTCTTTCTACTTAAGTAAATATTTATATATTTTTTATGTTAGTTTATAGTTAAGTATTCTTTTAACTTTATACTTTAGTTTATTATCTTCTATAATAATAATATTATTTATATATAATTCTTATAGTATTAATAAGGAGTGAGATATAAAATACTAAGTAATACTTTATAATTTCTAAAAACTTAAAATTATAATTAATTAGTAAAATAACTTATAAAATTTTGAAAGGGCTAAGTTTTTTATAATTAAGTTTATTACTTAGTTATTTTATTCTAATATTTTACTATATAAAGTAAGTGCTATCTCCCTCTTATAAAGTTAGTCCTTTAATTCTTTATATATTACTAAACTTTATTATTTCTTTATATATAAACTTAAGTTCCTTTCTTATATTAGCTTAAATGTCTATAATTTATTATACTAAAATAACTACTTTTATTATAGTTAAGTCTATTTATAAGGCCTCTAGCTGTTTAAAATGTTTTTTACCTACTTCGAGCAATAGACCTCCTAACTTTACACCTCCTAATAATATATATAGCTTTTAGTTATATAATTAACCTAATAACTGCTTAAGTCTATAACTATATCCCTCTCATAACTATAGCTATATATATATATATATATATATATATATAACCTTATAATCTTTAACTTCACTTTAGTAATAATATAGTTTATAATTACTTAATTACTTAATTACTATAGATTACTAAACTATTAACTTATCCTCTCTCTTATATATTACTTATACTACTAGTACTATCTCTATTACTACTTTACTATTTACTATTAAGTTATTATTACTATTATAGTCTTTTTATTTAATTAAGCTAGTAAGGTAGAGAAAGAGGGAAGGGTATAAGGCCTTATATATAGAGCTTTTATACTTCTAGCTATAAGGACCTCTTAAGGTAACTTCTCTAGTTAAGGAGTTATCTCTTATATAGTAGTATTTACCTTACTAGAAAGTTTAGTAAAGCTATTACTATAAGAAATTTAGTAGTCTATTTAGTTCTAATATAATTAACTTTACTATATATAGTACTACTAGCTTTATACTATATAGCTAATACTATTACTATTCTATTAATCTATTTAGCTAAAGTATATATTTAACTTCATATAATAATATTTAGAAGGTTTATTTACTAGTAGGAATATATAAGGTTTCTATACTATTTTCTTTAATTAGTAGGAGGTATAAGTTAAAGTACCTATATAGTATTTTTAGAATTATACCTATATATAAAGTGAATTTTACTATAGTCTTTTTATAGGAGGGCTGCGTTAATAAAGAATAAAATTAAAGCTTTATTTAAATAGTTAAGTTTTTATATTATAGCTATAAGAACCTTTTCAGTTATATAAAGAGTTATACTATAAAGTTTATACCTTTAGGTATAAGTTTAAGCTATTATTAAGCTTTAGCTATATTATAAATAACGCTCTTATAAATAATAATATTATAAATAGCTAAAAGTCTTTCCTATTACTATATAATTCTTAAGTAGGTTAGTTAGCTAGTATACTTAAAGAATTCCTATAATAGTTAGGCAAGAACTTAGGCGTATATCTCTTTTAGCTGCTCTCTATATTATTATAAACTAATATATCTTAATACTAATAGTCATACGTATAATAAACCAATTACATACGTTTTAATTAACTGGACTTTAAGCGTAGGTGCTTACCTTGCCGCTTCTAGGCGATAAGCTATTCAGACTGGGGGAAACACTTTTATTAATGCTGGCCGGCGACCCATGAGCACGAGAAAGTGAAGCATAGCGGTGCGCCCATTTTGGCAACCGAGATGCCAACGTAATAAGCAACCATTTCTGCCCTGCAACGAAACGCTTTGAGTGTGGCGTACAAAGGCCTGAGGCGATGACGGGGGTGTTGAGAGGCGGATGCCCTAGCTTCGCTATCAACAACCCAGGCCCCGGATGACAAGAGGACTGACTCCTGGAAGGGTAACATACGATAGCGACCGAGATGGGTAGAGGCTGACACGTCTCGGCCCTCACGCCTTCAATTCCTCCCTGGAACCTAGAACTCTTCACGAAAAGCCGACCGAATATGGGCTTTTGGTCCGCTTGACAGACAGATCCTCGGTCGTATGGGGCCAGGCGATGGAAGCTCTCAGTCATCAGGCCGTTGAGGCGGGCTAGCACAGTTGAATACGGCCGCTGTCACTCGTGATGATCATGGAAAAGGGCCACCGCAATCAGTGACCCGAGCGATAGGCTTGAGGTTATCCTTTCGACGGGCCTGCGCAATGGCGCGACCGCGCGTTGAGGACCACGAATGGCGGAGGAGAGAAAGAAGGACGGCGGCAGTGATCTGGTTTGCGCATCCGATGGTGGGCGCTGCGAGAATAGCTCCATGGTGGATGGGATTAGGAAAGCTCCCCGTCTGATAACTAACGGCTTGCGAGCGACGTGAATAGTTGGCAGGGGGGGAGCCTGTAAGAGCCGACATTGGTCATGAGCCTTAGAGCTTTGAATTAGGCCTCTGTCTTGTGGCGGACATGCGTGTCGGCATCTTCAGCATATTGGTCCTTATGTGACGTCCCCTGGAGAAATGGCCTATTTTCTTCGCTCGCCTCCAACTCCCCCGCCTTATCCCTTATGACCTCGACGGCGGCTGAAACCTGACGGTGTCGTGTCGCGATCAGCAAACATCGATTGATATCACACGTAGAAGCTTTTCGTTTAGAGCAGGTTGGAGGACACAGAAATCTGGGCTGTTCCTTTTTCGAGGTTTCGACGAGAAGTTCGGCATTTTTAAGTCACGCGAGCTTGCGGAGATGGTGTCTTTCGGCGGGACGGTTTCTTCGCTGTGTGGTAGTGTCTGGATGGCCTCTCGTTGTGTTGGATATATGCCGCAAGCCCAGCCCAGTCCACTCGCCCATCAATTCAGGTCTGCTAACAAAGATTGACAGTGGCGGCGCGTTGGTGATACGCATCTCAAGACCAGCCTCTCCGTTCGGCCGCCGTCATTCACGCGAACCAGGCGGCCGAGGCGAGAACCACAGAGATGCGCAGGCCCAAGAATCCAACGAGGAGTAATCTGCCCGTGGTGATCGCAACTGCCAGACTACAACAGTCCTCACAACGATCCGTCGTCCATCGCCACCTTCAAAGTGGGAAGATTCTTGTATCGAGCTGCGAGAGTGGATTGGATTGGTCGGAGGAAGCATGGTCCCTGTGTCGGAGATAAAACGCCACGTCGCTGCGCCACTGCCACACCTGCGTCTCCACACACGCTCTCCTGGCTACCTTCCAGGTACTAAGGCAGGTACCTTAGGTACCTTGAGGTCGGGGCTCTGTGGCGCGCAGGTGCCATGGCAGGTACCTTTAACCGACTGCTCCACATGTCGCTTCTCAGGCGTGGGCCGACCGAGATCGTCCCCCACCTTCCACGGCCCCGCATCAGGGCCAGTGGCTGCCTTGCTATTCGGATTGCGATCACTCACCGTGGGCGGCTGAAATCACCATATCGTAATAGGTGACCAAGCACATGTTCTCAACGGCCGACCTTGAAGGCTTATCTTGAAGGCTAACCTTGTCGATGAAGTCTGATCAAACCAATCGGACGCCGGCTGAGATAGGTCTCACAGGACCAAGTTGTCTTCGGCACGTTCAGAACACGAATATCGTCTGCTAAACTCAACGCTTCTGCGATCGTCCCACTGCAAAACGCGGAAGAACTCGAAAAGACAAGAGACTAGCTCCAACAGGCTCGCGTCCCATTCCGATGGGCTGCTTCGGAGCCTACTGGTGCCCCAATGATGCAGCCGATGCCATGGCAACCATTGACTTCTTGTCTTATCTGCGATGACGTTCCTAATCTTCGGAATCAATGCTAACTGTTGATGCTTTTCGAGACCGGCTCCGGGGATGGAGAGAGCTTGGAGATGGTCTTTTCCTTCACATGGTGACCCTGCAAAGACATGGGGTGGGACCAGGAACAGCAGGCTTCCGTTCGCGGGTGTTTGCTCCGGAACGATGCCAGGTGGAACGCATCGTCCTGGACTCCGTAATATTGCCTGACGACTGACACAATCCAGTCCCTCCACGGTCTTGGGTTGTTTTCGTGATGGGGCGAACAAGCCGTCGTCTCAGCTGGGGTCCAGCTGTGATTGACAATGATCCTGGGTTCGGGCAATCGCGAAGGCCATGGGAGGATCCGAGTCGCCAGCTGCGTTGGGCTGCTGACTCCCTGAGGATATTCATGACGTATTTCTCATCTGAAACGGCGATGGTGCGGTGGAAAGACTGGTCTGGGTCATCTGCGGGAGGGTTACTGCGAGAAACATTCATGGAATTTGGGTTTGGTGTCATCGGGCCGGCGAGGTCCTGCTTGCTGACTTCTGGCATCTTTTAGTATTCATGACGGACTTTCGACAACTCGGCATGGTCCAAGGTGACGCGAGGCATGATGCAATCGGATGGGACGTGTCAAGTTCGGCCTGAGCAGGATCTGTTGAAGAAGATGTTATATCCGGGGGACGAACTAGTAGGCGACAGGTGGCGATTGCAAACATTTAGAATCAAACATTGGTAGAAGGGAAGTAAAATCCGGATCTAATCTGATTTGATCCTTGCTGCCAGGGCAATCGCAAAGTGGACACCTGTTTTGTACGTTAGTCTCTACATAGGACTCCCCAGAAGACCGAAGGACACGCCACAGAGAAATATCCAGGCAAAATCTCTAAACGTCGAGGGAGCGCTCATTCATGTAGAGATTCTGATCCATGATCTGCCAGCCGACGACAGAGGCCCCCTCAAGATCGAAATGCCTCCGGCTGTTCCCCTGGAAGGACATTGCTGGATGCAAAGTATAAAGAGAAGGAGACCTTTGTCCACATGACATTCACATTCCGAAAGGTTCCCCAAACTCTTGGAGACTGGAGCGAGAGGCTTAATGTCGCCGTCGCGCGCATGGCAGGTAAGCGCGCGACGGAGGATTCATGCGACCCGTGGCAACGGTGGCGGGAGGGTTGGAGGTCTCGGGGATCTAATCTTGGTTCCGAGCTTGCTTGCTTTGGCCATGATGGGTTCTGTCATCCCACGCCTAAGAATATCGAAGAAGGCATTCGTGAGACTGGATCCATGGCTTGGAACGTTTTTGAGGATACGCGGTGGTGCACCTGTCCTACATCTGCGAGACGATGATAACGGTCGTGCCGTAGGTCTGATCGCACGGAAGGCAACGAGTGCAAACCCCTCGAGACCTGAACGAGCAAATATCGGAGGCCGAGGTCGAATTAGCAATCCATCGCATCGCATCGCGACGTTGTCCTGAAACGAAACCTCGAGACATAGCCTCGGGCAGCAGTCGGCTTCCGTGAATGTTCAGGCCTTGATGCGTGGTTTTTGGGAATACTGAGAGAGATGCAAGTATCTTGGTGTTCTTGAGGCTAGTCGAAGGGTTAGAATGGACGTGTGCTATGCGTGTTTCTGGGACACTACCTCCGTCCGAAAGTATGACGTGTCGGAGCCGATCAACTCGAAGAAGACCAGACGGTCGTCCCTGCGTTCAGGAGGTGATGAACGAGAGTGATTTAGTTCACCTAAGATGCCGTCGGCCCTGGGGGAGGAAGTCCTGGAACGTCCCGAACACTTTGGGGCTGATTGCATGGGTACAGCCGGGTGATTAACATGCAAGCGAGGGTTTTTTGCCTGAGGGCTGGTGAGACTAGAAGTGAACGCAAAAGGGTAAAAGCAAGAAGGCTCGAGGGAGAAATGGGCCGAAGGACCTTCGGAAGTTTCGACGTGCCCGGTTCCCAGGAAAGAAGGTGGTGGGAGAACCTGCTTCCGCTTCCAAAAACCACAAAAGAATTGGCACTATCTGCGGAAATCGTCCACTTGTGCAGAAAGTCTCTGGTGAACAGGTGGATTGGTACTATTTGCTTCTCGGTGGATGGTCCTCATTTACCTGACTTCGCTCTAGACCGAAACCAGATGGACGGACTGTTGTGGCCCGTCGCAGTGACATCCGAAGCTTCAACATTCACCCGGATAGTGGTAAGCTCGTTGGTGACTAGAATCGTTCGCGGCGCCTGATGAAAGACACGTTTTGCTGATGATTGTAGCTCTTGCATGGTTCAGTGTCACGATTGTAACAGCAACTCCATATGCCCACTTCAATCCATCGCCCACATGGTTCGAGGCCATAAGTTGCAGGGCTGGGTCACTGTCAAAGGCCCCAAAAAGCATGTAGCGTGCGGTTTTATTGATCGGGGAAACACTGGTGGTTCAGATGTCGATTGGGCGAGAACGTCAAGTTTGCACTGCCTCGCAAGCGAACATTGACAACTTCTTCCTTTCACTAGAATTGCCGCGCCGTGGACGATTTATTATCTCCTTTGTTGCTTCACTTGATCACATACGACCATACCCACTGGAAAACTCGGGATCCCGTCCGCTCTCCCATAGATAAGCCAGTGAGGGCTGGAGTAGTAGTCGGGTCGGTGACGACCGGCGAATGCCCGGTGTTGTATGTCTTTTTTGCCGCGCTACGTTTTTGGAATGAATACAGACTGCAGGACTAGGAAGCTGAGATAGGCGTTGAGCTAGATACGGACTGTCTTGGTATAGCCATGTTCGGCGTTCATGTTCGGCATCCACTTTCATCCCTTCTGGGGGCTTTCAGGAGAGCGCTTGCGGAGATGGCTGTCTTTGGGCCCGGCTGAGACACATCACTTCCAGTCCCCCAAAGCGGATTTTGTGATGGATGAAAAGGTGATCTTGGGGTGTCATCTGATGGTCAGTCGTTTGCAGTGGTGACGAGGGCATCGGTTTGGCGCAGCCCTCCGTGGAGCGGAGGTGGGACGCTGGACCTCAAGGAAAAGTACGCAACTGACGGTTCCTTCCCTATTAGTCGCCACGGTGCCGGCACTGCCAGCGTTCTTTTCCGCCATGGCGCATATGCCGATGTTGTGGCTGCGCCGAGTACCAGCTGTTGAATGCAGGCCCGAAATCGGCAGGTGGCCTTTGTGCCACAGCGGTGTGTTGAGGGGCAACAACGACAACATCGACGACGACAATGACGACAAAAATACGAGAAGATACAAACACAAGAAAAATACGTGATCTCTCTGCTGACTTTTCTGGCTTCAGAGGCCTACTGTGATATGTCCCAACCGTCAATTTCAAAGCCTTCCAGGTTGGACGAATACACAGCTGGCGTACCAATCCTACCCATGGATAATCGTCGAAGGTTGCTCGTCACCATCAAGTTACCCTTCTGAGGAGACGTAAGCCGTCCCCACGGCCCCATGCCTTCTCGACCTAGACGCCAGATTCTGGCCTCGTTCTCCCGTTCTAGGAAGGTACTTCCAAGCAGGAAAGCAGAAGAGTATGTCCGCGCCACGGAGACATTACCAAAGAGATCTGCAGCTTGACTGAAAAGAATGGAGCCCAGGCGTTGTCTTATCGCCCGAATCCACGAATCACAATGTGCGGGGACAGCACATCTGGCAAGTCGCGAACAGTGCAAGAGTGCACCTCGCACCACATCTATGGTGCACCACTGGGGTAAATCTCGCATCCCTGGGAAGAACAAATACGGAGGTGGCTGACGGAGATGGCACACTTCCAATTGCTAGGCGATCTATTCTTACTCGAGCACGTACTAATGTGTCGCGCTGTTCTCCCTCGGCATATGCTCCGATGACTCCATGTCCTGAGGTTCCCAGCGACCTTCAACGACAATCGAGCTGAGGCGCGAAAGATGAGCCCTTGATACTGAATGAGACGACTCGACGTCCACTTTAATTCCATGCTGATCCCCTGGTAAATGAAGGTGAGCGTGGAAGTCGGGAGAACCCGCGATCCTTGAAACCAAGCATGTTTTCGCTTTTCTCCCGAGACGCCAAGGAACTATTCTTCGAACTCAAGCTTTCGAATGTTTCGGCCTGCCCGTAAGTCGTGGCGCCGATGGGCTTGCTGTACCAATAAACACCTACTTCTCTGGACCTTACAGGAAGGCAAGGAACCACATACTGGTCCGATCATGGCACACCACTCTGTGCGGTCTAGGTCTGTGGTACTCATCGTGTTTTTCTGTCGACCGTCGCCTTATTCCAAGTATGCAGAGTTGAGCAGAATTGAGCACTATTGATTCTTGCAAGCGCGATTCAAACAGAAAGGGAACAGGGAGAAAGGGCAGAAATGGGGGGATCGGGGCTGAGCAAGACACACAGTCAATGTTGAAAACTTACAGCCGTGAATTGTCCTCTGGATAGATGGCCATGTCATCAGCTGATTTATGATGGATGCTGGCAGTTGGGGCCAAGTGGCGGTTTGTAGGGTGCTGAACTCCGACAAGACTAGGCACGTCGTGTCCGAGCAAGCGGTTGCCTTGATGCAGAGATCCGACAGCAGAAAATGAGCACTCCCTCCGGTGGTTGCGTATGCTGCCGGTACGGAAGTTGCAAGGCTGCAACAATTGAGCTGAGGCAGACGAATAAAACAGTTGAATCAAGATGCGTAAAGGCCACCAGGTTTGACTCGCTGGATGTCCGCAAGATACGACCAACGCCCCTCCATAATGATCACGGGAAAGCTCTGCTTGCATCTTTTTGTGTTCAGAAAAGCAGCCAGTCTACAAACCGACTTCTCGCCGGGCTCTCCGGCTCCAACAATGCCTGCAGACACCAAGGGCCGGTGGAACTGGACTCAGCAGATGCGCTGGTTGTGGTTTTGAAAGCGACGAGCCGACATGAAAGTGGCTGTTACGAATGGGCGGATTGGATGGGTTGGTCGAAGGACGGGACAGCCGTAGACTCAGAGCTCAAATGGGTGCAGGGCGAAGCGTGGGGTGCGGTGCAAAACTCCCAAGTCTGATGCGAGAAAAGGTCACTGTCGAAAGCGTCAGATTTGATTGGCCTTCGTCCCGAGATGATGCCTGTCGATGCTCGTTTCGCAGCGGATGGCGATGCGAATCTGTCCAGCGTCGTTTACCGCCAGACCTGTAGAAAGACCGGAGAGTCAGCGATGCCGAATATCGCCGTGACATCATTCTTCCTATGGAGGGATCATCTGTCAGGGGAGCGCACAAGTAAAGCAGGTACCTGGGTGGCCATCTGTCCGAGAACACGAGCAGCTGAGTGCAATACGAGGAGCAGGGTGCGACCAACAAGATACTCCGGCCTTTGTTGGCGGACCCCAGTCAGCGCACGCAGAGGGGAAGAAGGATGACAGGAAGAAGGGGCGTCTGAATCGGAAGGTAAAAATCAAGGCAGGCAAGGTACCGAAATTTCTCTTCTCGGTCTTGCTTACCTGCGCTTCGGTTCTGGCTGCAGTGCTCACTGAAATCGCGGGGGTACCCTGTGGATTCGGCACATACTGATTTGGACATCCAGCATGCGTGGCAGGCAAGGGCCTGGCGCGAAGGCAGCGTCGGGGGCGGCTCGGCTTTGCAGACGTAGATGCACGGGTGTCCGGCATTGCGACTGCGGCTAAAGGTGCGTCGAGAAGGCAGGGCGGAGATACCAGGAATCTGTGACGAAGTCACAATGGGCAGTTTGCCGAATAAAGTAGATGGAGCACTTTGTAAGCGAAGGTGGTGGCGATGGTACCCCTTGTGGTTACTGCTAGACGTGGGGAGGAAAAGGCTAGGAAAAAGTAAGAAGGCGAAAGGAAGGAGAGAGGAAGAGGAGAAGGACCAGGGGAAACACTGTGAAAGCAGCAGGAGCTTGAAATGTCGGCACAGGCCCGTCGGACGCACCGTCACGCCAGGTCTGCCCCTCTGCCAAGAGGACGTGCCTTATACCTTACCTAGCGGAGCACCACACCGCAGTCCCAGAAATGAGGTACAAGGATGGGGGGACAGTGGCGCCATCCCAACATTGGAATACTTGTAATGAGCTTAAACCAACGTCAGCGTTCGGCATGGCGGAATGATGTCTTCGAGCCAGACAAAATGGCCTAAGTGCACTTGACGGAAGCTTCGAGAGTGATTTCCATAGAATACATCAGATTTGGGAATAATGGCTATCTCCTGTGTTTTCTCAACCTCCCATTTGGATGACTGGCCGGGACGCAACTGCAAACCGAAGAGGAAGGTCCAATTATGGAAGGCCCTAAAGTTAGCAACGGCTACCGGCCGGCGAGAGTTCAGAAGGCAGCAACCAAGATTGAATGTTCTGGGAAGGATAGAATGCACCTTCACTAAATCCATCACGACGTGGGGCTACTGCGACATTTCGTCGTGAAAGCCTACCTCACAGCTCCTTCCCACAAAAGACCCTTCCCTCCCGCGAAACACAGTGTGCCCTGGACACTGAACATCTCTACTCTCCCATCCCTGTCGTCTCTTCTTCAATGTCGACCTCTTCTTCTCCCACCTCGTTGTCCCAGCTGGCCATCTCCTTTTCTTCATCATCCAGAAAGCCTTCTTTAGCATGGGCTTCTTTTCTGACTGGCGTCCTTTTGGTACACTTCCCAAGATCGAAATGACGGATCTCATGCGTGATGGTCTTTGATACCAAGTGAGAAACTCTTGTGCGTTTGGATTCGGTCTGGGTGTGCTGACGTTGCCTTAGACCCCGACTCAATAATTCGACTGCCGATGTAATACTTCTCGATAACCCCCTCGCTTCTCGACAACCTCCTTCCTCGACGACGTCCTCACTCCATCCTTTCTCGACGACCGACGCAATACTTCTCGACAAACCTCCCTCTTCGAAGACATCCTCCCTTTTCCGTCCTCGATAACCGATGTGACAACTGCTTAATAAACTCCCTCCTCGACCACTGATAACCTACTTGCTCGACAACAACTTCCTCCCGATCACCAACATAATGCTCAATAACCTCCTCCCTCATCGTTCCTCGACAACCGATGTGATACCTATTCGATAACCCACTCTCTGCTCAACCCCCCCTCCCCGAGTATCGATACAATACTTGCTCGACAGCCTCCCCCCTCCTCGCTCGTTGCGCCTCGACAGCCGATGCCATACTTCTCGATGACCGATGAAATACTTCTCAAAACTCCTTCCTTCTAGACAATCGATGTGATTCCTACTCGAAAACCTCCTTCGTCCTCGACATCGATGTGATACCTGCTCAAAAGCCTCCCGCCTCGATCGCAATGCAAAACCTGCTCAACAAACTCTTTCCTCCTCGACGACCCCTCCTCGATCACCGCTGTAATATACCTGCTCAACAACCCCTTCCTCGTCAACGGGCTCGAAAATCTTCCTTCTCAACGACCGAAAGAAGCCCCCTCGACAACCGAGATAATACGTCCTCGATCACCGAAGTGATACCCAAAGAACTCCCTTCTCTACAACCCTCCTCGATCACTGATGCGATACCTCGGCCGACGATTCAATACTTCAATCACCGATACAATACTAGTACTGCGAAGAGTGCGAGAAGGTACATTCCTGTGGATGGAAGTTTGAAAGCCGTAACCAGAAACAAACGATTTCGCGGCCGTGTGGCTTGCATCTGCCGTCGAAGATTGCTCACTGCACAGCCCTTGACTGCACAGGTCGCTGTTTGAATATAGCGCTCGGATCTCCAGCCTCCAAAGTTGAGGGGTCAGAAGACCAACTGCTACTGTTTGGTCAAGACCTAAGATAGCAGTTCAGTCATTTGAGATGTATCCTTTGATCGGCCTCTACTTAGAAAGCTCCTTGAGTGAAATGCTGGCTGAGGAATGGGACACATCCCCTGAGATTTGGCAAAGGTTGGTGCCTGTCCGCAGCTGGAGGTTGAACCGCGTTATGCGTTGGACTAAAAGGGCAAAAAACACCGAAAGAGGCGAGAGAGCAAGTTCCTGTTGATCATTTTGGAGCGAATCGTATGGATTGCTTCAGGAAGGGTTTTTGGAGGCAGTAGAGACTCGAACTGGCGGTAAGGCATGCAACATGAAGCGAGTGATACGCAGATGCTGGGTTTTAATCGGGCACGAAACCTCATTCTGTAGCGAGTGAAAAAAAAGCAAATAACCTGTCCCGTTGTCGCTTCTGAGTCTGTTTGCGGAATCGTTGTGGAATCGTTGTTGCTTCTGCTCTTGGGGTGGACCACACCGTTGGCTGGCTAGGCCAATATGCAGATGGGGGATTGTAAGTTGGTTTCAAACCCCACGCGTATGAGTAGTGTATGTAGTTACCTCCCCGGGTGGTTCTTTTCTTCAGAGGCACAAACAGAGGGATGATGGATTTCGAGGACTGGCAATCTGAAACTGTGTGCTATTTCTAGCGTCCGCCGTGTTTGAAGCGATGGCTACATCTTGCCGACGCGTAAGCAGGGCACAACCTGAACCTCACACGCCATCGTACTGTGAAGAGGCTGCAACACATGCTGCTGAATACTGCTGCCTTCCTGCTTCCTTGAAGTCCGTTATACACCGTCCAAGACGGTGTTACGATGCCAAGAGACCCAGACCATACCGAAGCCCCGGCTTTGCGGTGGAAAACACCGCCCACGCAAGAGAGATATCCACAGAGGCAGTTCATGTCCATTTGGAATAAAGGGGGGATGGGTGTGATCCCCATCGAAGCTACTTGAGCGCTGCTACGGTAGCTAAACTGTGGCTTGAAAAAGTGACATCACTGGAAGATACGACTACTTGCGCTTGCTGTCGGAGGGCGCGCTACGGCACGTCCCCTATGATGCAAGAGGCCCCTGATGATACTGAAATGGACAACGAGAGCGCTGGCAGTACCGGCGCCGAGAAGGAGCATTTGCGCAGCAATAGACAGAAAAAGCGAAAAGCTTGCAGGACGAGGTGAAGAACGGAAGGGATCCCCCCTTGCTGTCCTCCATCTTCTCCTCTAGGCAGAGATAAATAGAACGTACCGAAAGGGAGGCGAGCATGCACCAAACGTGGAGCAAACAGAAAGAAATTGTAGAGCAAACGTCAGGCAAACATCGGTACCACACGGCCAACGACCAGGGAAAGATTGTCCAGCTCATCAGCTTGGCATACCTAACCTTATGCAGCTCAACGCCCCTAAGACTTCTTAGTTGGCTCCGAGCCTTGCTTCTACTTGAGGAAGGAAAAATCCGTAGAGGATGGCGTGCTTGCAGTCTGCGCTCTGCCGCCAAGCGGAGGAGATGATACTGAAAGAGGCGCGGCGAGCTTCGGGGGCACTGGATGTCGATGATGATGACAGGGGCAAGCTTGCGGATGGCAACTGGAAGACCAACGAGATGTGCCAATTAACCCCTGCCTCCACGTTGGCAGTGACCTGCGGGTAGCTGACTTCGCGGAGACATTAGTTGAGCGAGTTCAGCGATTGCGTGGGTTCTCAATGCCAGCGGAGTCGGGGGGAGTTGCGTCGTGGGGAAATGGGGTGAATTGTTATCCGCGAAGGCCGGAAAGATCTGTGAATACTAGAAGGCGTTCGTCAAGATCTGAAACAACGCGAATGATTCGGTACATGGATATCTCCCGTCTCGAAGGATGCCAGAAAGGTTTAGTGATGGAAAAGACACAAAACGGTATCAATGACTTCGGTGAGAATCTGAAGCTGACTCCAAACAGCTTCCAGTTGCAGCAGACAGAGAGGCGGATAGTAACAGTGCAAGGCGGCTTCGCGGTATTGCTTGCAAGAAACGTACGGTCTGCCGATAGAAATGCAAGACAAAGGTCTCAAGATATGCTAGCCGCGATCTGTACCGAGGAAATCTTGGGATGGTTGGGCAGCATACCTAGAAGAAAAAAGGTAATAAAACGTCTGGTGCGTCGCCAAAGACGACAGTCCAAACGTCCATGCCACTCTCAGGTTGAGGATGAAGTTTGCGACATTGGCTGCTAGCAAGCCCCTCTCCAATTCCGACTGCGCCCTCGGAAGACGGTTGCTGAGGTTGATGGATTATTCGGAGCTGGCTGGTAGAATCTAGTGGTGAATCGGAAGCATTGGACCTCTGAAAAGCAAGATGAAGGTCATGGTGCATGATGTCGCGCAGGTGAGCTGGGGTGGAGGGACCGGCAGGTGATGACACGGAGAAGGCAGTCCAAGTCCTAATTTTCTTGACGGCCTCTCTTCGTTGGTAACTGCAAGGCGCATTGCTAGGCACGTAAAGCGTCCGTTGCGAAGCGCAGCCCTTGGTCTCACCAGGACAGCAAAGACTGGTGCGGGCGCAGAAGCATTGGTCGTCATTTAGCTTGCTGGAGAAAAGAACAATAGACTGGCCGTTTGCATCCAAAGTCCGTCTCCTCGAAACAGGAGCTGGTCCTATTCAAATGCATCTGGTCAGAGGACTGGGAAGGGTGTTTGGAAAGGGCGATGGTCAGATGAAATCACCGTGACGGGCGTCCTTGGTTAGTCAAACAGGGGAGATTCGCCGTCAAGGCCGGGCGACGCCCATATCTTGCTGGGGTGGTGATCTTCCATATTGTCGGCCATAGTGCATGCTGCGATGGTGCCAGTGGTCTGTCTGCCTTGGCTGGAGGCGCAGGTTTCGGACATCCGCTAATAATGATTCCCTTGCGATTTTCCCCACGCCATTATTTCAAACCTCAACCTCCCTAGGGTCAATCACAGGTATCCCTCAGTGAAGCGTATGGGGAGGCGCTGATGGCTTGCTTTGGTTGTAGCGTGACACACGAGCACGAGGGCGAATTGTGTCCTGTCTGCAACACGAAAGCGGGCGACAGAGTGATCGAACTGACGGAACTCGAAGAAGACGGCCGTCAGAGCTGCTGACATGAAGGCTGCATCGCATTCGAGTTGCGAGCCTTTGCTGGGTCGGTGACGACTACCTTTGACGTCAGGATTGACGTGGGGGCCACTTTGAGTTGCCGTTTCAAGGCAGAAGTTGGAGGTGGAAAATGACACTCAGATTGGCAGACGAAGCAATGGAAATAACGAGCATGGCGGAGTGTGGCATGGCGCGCTATGTTGGGATGGTTGGAGACAGGGACGACGAGAGGGACGACGAGAGGGACGACGAGAAGGACAACTCATCGAGGCGGAGGAGATGAGGGTGAGGGGCAAGGGAAACAGCCATCTCCAACTGGCGTAGCGATAGCAGGGCGAAGACGGACGATGTCATCGCGGAGGAAAGATGTCGCATCGCACGGAGTTGACGATGGTTCGTTATGGGGTCCCTTGAAAGCGAGGCCTGCGTGAGCAGCGTCGTCTCTTTGTCGCCGGGCCGGGCCTTGCGTCGAGGGCCAGCAGCGTCGCCCGACCGATCGCCCGAGCGCCCGAGCGCAGGAGAAGGCGAACGACCAGAAGGTTTCAGCAAAAGGGTGTCCATTCGTCGGGTTTATCAATCGCAGGAGGCTTGCAGTCTCGTTCGTCATTGCCGCCGAGGAGCTGAGCAGCAATTAAAACCCGATAGTCAGCGAGGAAGCCGGCAAATGGCAACAAAGCCGTGAAGAACCATATTCTTACTGCGAGTATGACATTGCAGAGGCCTTCCTGGGTCACCGCGGCTTGCACATCCCCTCCAACGGAGACATCAAAGAGATGTACGAAGGTGCCACAGGCCCGGTGGACATGAGACGGCGGCGCGTGATCGTTCACCCAGCGGAGGGACTTGCACGGTAATGGCGACGAGTGTGTATGAAACGCGAGATAGTGGAGAGTCGAATACTGAAAAAAAGAGAACGCTGAGGTTGGAGACGAAGAGCGAAACAACGCGGCGGATGCGGACGATGACAGGAATCAGCATTGTTGGTCGCCGAGGTAAGGTTGGGCTGGAGGACGTCGGCTGGGCTGTTTGGAATCGGGACCTGTGCTGGTGCTGATTAGGTAATAGATTGCCATATGGTAATATGAATGGGTGGGAATCCGCGATGTGTCGTTCCATGGCAATCAACTATGTGGCATTCGTCCAGTACGATCGAGGTAAGGGCGGTGGGGTAAGAGGGAGACGCGACGCGGTACGACGCGACCCGCGAAAACACGTGACCGACTTACCTGTGGCCCTGGGACAGACGTTGGATCGCTTTGAAAACACGGATGGGTGGGCATTTTCGAAGTCATCGTTTTAATCGTTGGAAGGCTTGCACTTGGCGCCAAAGGCAGGAGATATGGCTCAAACGCAGTGTCAGTTGGGTTCCCTGTCCTGAACATAGTTCTTTGCTGTGTGACGTTGGTGCGTTGGAGACGGATTTTCGCTGAGGCTGGGCCAGTGCAGGTCGGATTCCCACCACTGGGAATTTGAGCGCACTACGTAATGAGCACTGATGCACAAGATGTGGGCCATTGTGCCCCGGGGTGTATGTTGACCCACCTTTGGGAACTCCTCCAATAGTGTGCAGTGCTGACCAAGCTGTGAAAGACACCGAAAACCAACGAAATCCACCGACGGCAAACGACTTGTTTTCCACACCACTCTTTGCGTAAAGAGCGTCGTGCTGCTAATGGTTTGGGGAACACTCAGCGGTTGCCGCGACGCATTATTCAAGCTGAACTGAATGGATCTAACGCCGGGGATCCACGTCTTGACGGGAAGATCATGCACCAGGTTCTCAGGCAGGCCTCGACCGTCCGTTGGCCCCCCACTTTTGGGTTGCCCATCGCTATGCGGGTGGCATGTCGTGGAGCATTTGAGCTTGGTGTTCATTTCACAACGCCCTTTTCCAGCAATGGCCATGACCGCGCGATCGCAAAAAGTCGAGCTCTGTCGCAGGTTTGTATGATTACGGTCCCTGTCTGTGAATCATCTGCCAGTCTGGGTTGTTCAGTCACCTGCCAAATTCGAAGCAGACAAATCGTCCCAGCTTCCAATAGTTCTCTCCGTCCCCTCCAAAAATGCCCCCATCAGTTTCATCCCCGAACCTTCCCCAACATATGAACTTACAGCGATAGAATGGCCCCATTCTCCTCGCCAATATCGCAATCCAATTCAGCCGAATTTTGATCTCCAGTAATGTCACTCACGATCGCGATGATCTCAAGTTGTCCCGTCCCTGTCAGTGGTCATGCTAGACTTGTTGGGCCAGTCGGTTCTCCATTCCAAGGTCATTGTGCTCTCCCCAATCGTAGGGTTGGATGGGCTGATTTGGCGAACGACTTGCTTGGTGCTGCTCCTATGAGTCAACATTTAGCAATTCCTTAATAGCCCACTGGATCTCTCTCCTCGCTTGGTCCCATTTCTGCCCATCGACACTGGTTGCCAGACGGTCGGCTACAACGTGCGAGACTTCTCTAGAAACCTCCAGAAATTGTGCATCATCAGTCGGCGTTCCCCAGAGAGGCTCTCGGCGGTGGCTAAGCGTCTCTTTCGATGTTGTTCTTTTCCATGATCTCGCCGCGCATTCTGTTTCCCAAGGAGCGGGTGAACCTGTCGTCTTTAACACTGCGTTCAACACAGATCCATGGTTATCAAGCTTCGGATTGTCGATTCATGCGCTGTTACCAACGAACAGGTTTTGGAGTGATCCCTCAATGTGTGAGCCTCGAAGGTCTTCAGATAACTCTCGTAATAGAATTGAGAGTCCCAACGCTTTGGTCAGGTCCTCTCGTCTGCTCTTCGCTCTGTATCTTTCACAATGTCTGCCATTAACTATCAGCCTTACGTTTTCTGTAGGCTGACAATGTCTGCCATTATCGGCCTTACGTTTTCTGTCTTTCACGTGCCTGTTCCACAAGAGCATTGGGTCGATATATCTTGGACTCCGTGCGGATCTTCGGGTCCCCTCCGGTCGCTCTTCCGCCTCCTTCGGATAGCGCAGCAACGAAGCGGTCCTCTTTATCCATGTGCAGGCACATATTAGACAAAATTTGAAATTCTGCGAAAATGACCCCGGGACACCCGGATTACTGCAGTTCCATGAAGACTCTCACCATCACAGCCGACAGGGGCCTACGCGACTTCCAGAAGTCTCGCCAAAACGCCAGCGTGATGATCTAGATGCGGACAGTCAAAATTCCCATTAGTCCCTGCAGACACTTTCAAACCTGTTCGCCACCATGCATAAGCAAGAGGGCTTCCCAGAAATTGTAAGTAAAGATCGGTCATCCTCCAAAACCCTCTCAAAGGCTAAGCACTTGACCATCACGCCGATTCGTACGTAGTGTTCGCCGTCTAGAGATGGGTATTATCAGGGTTCAATGGCGTCCAGATGCATTTCAAATGTTCCGTTCCAGATTCTTAATATCTGGGGGTCGTTCCGAGCGAGATCAGCAAAGGTGGGACTCCCCAACTCGTCAAGTAGGTGATCTGATACTGTGGCAAACTCTTGTTTCAATTTGTCTTTCAGTTGAAGTATGTCTTGGACGTATGCCTTGTAGTTTAGATCTCCAAGCGGTGTCATGAAGTCTCCAACAATGCTTGCTTTATCACGGCTTAGAAGGGCCTCGACGTGTCCGCCTTTAAGCCACTGGTGTGTTCCGACCACAAGATGTCAGGGTCCGGGTTACCACACTCCAGGCCTTCCCGGCGGTGACAGATGGCTCTCCCCTGGTCAAGATTACTCCGCCTCAATACTCCCAGCCGGATATATCGGTGCAGCCCGGCCCTCGTCTCGCGAATAAGCGAAATACGTTAAAGATCAGCCTGGAAGTTTCACCTCTTTCTACGTCCTGAAAAGGCATAGATGGTCTTGACTGCGCGGCAAAGGCTTCCTAGAGATAGTTTTTGACTCTGCTGAACCATTCGGAAGAGTCCTTGTTTCATAGCAGGTACCATTCATCTTCCCCGGCGTTAGTTATCTGTCGTGAGCCGTACTTCAATTCTACTTATACCTGAGCTCAGTCGGTCCTCGGGGATAATTCAACCTTTCCGTATCCCAATATAGGTAAACAATACCATAGTCGGATTCACACTCTCCCAGAGATGTATCTTCCTCTGATGCAGTTCGGAATGCGGAATTTCTCATCGAGAAGTCTCGTGGTCGCACTCTCAGATTGTTTAGAATCAGAACAACTTCGTCTTCAGTCTCTAGTTCTTGCAGATCCTCGTCTTTATCCTTTTCTTTACCTTTATGTTCATCTTCATACTTCACTCACTTCACTCCTTACTGCACTCCTCGCTCTTCATTTCACTCTTCACTTTATTCTTTACTTCACTATTCAACTCCATCTTAATATTCATCTTGATATTGATCTTAATCTCGACCTTAATCTTCAGCTTCGCTCTCACCTTCTTCAGCGGTTAGGCGGCGAACTCTCCACTAGGTGCCCTAGTTCTTGGCATTCTGTTCGGGATCGTCATCTATATTGTTTAAAAGGGGGTTTGTGATTCTGCAAGCAGCAGGCTGTTTCTCCTGTATAGCCTCTCTGACTGATTTAGAGTGCTCAAATATCAGTTATTGAAACGCATAACATGATTTTCCGAAATGAATGAGTCCCATTCTCTTGGTTCCACCCACTTCCTGTGAAGGTTGTTGTTCCGCTAGATATCCAATTGTAGAGATCAATCAATTTGATGTAGCGGTTCAATACATCTTGTTGCTCGCCCAATAACTTAGTTCGCCATCCGAATGTCCCGCATGAGTGGCAACCGTCCACCGTGGTCAGTTGTCTGCTTGTTCTGCACATGGCAGTCTTTGCGAGGATTCGCATGTCGGTTAATCTGGTTCACGTGTTCGTTCTGATCATGTTGGTCGCTGCCTGAACGGCTCATGGGTGGCCTGGCTCGGCGGCCGTCCGCGGCTTTTCTCGTCATGCTCAATCATCTGGTCATTCTGGACAAGACGTTCGTTAAAAGGCTGTTCATTCTGCTGGTCGTCCTCCTCATTCCTTTCGTGAAAACTCTCGTTTGATTGCGGTAGTACGTCGGCCACGCTAATGTATCCATCGTCTCTATAGTTTCATCGCAAATGTACTGCCTGTCTCCTTAAAATACTGACTCCCGCGGCTGATCACCTCCGTTGTTCTAACCCTCGTCTTCCCTGCTTCAATCAGCCCCGACCAGAAGCTCGCTCGTCCTCCATACACTTCCACGTGTCCTTAATTTTCTTAGATTAAGAGCGGCCGTCCTTAGGCTTCTTGACCTTGTTTTACCGGCCGAGGTAATCGAGTTCGGTTAATGGCCATGGCAGGGGAACAATTAAGTCAAGTAATGAGGCTGAGGAGAGGAGGGAGGGAGAAACCCTGGAGCCTTGTTTGTCTATTTAGCTTGTTATGCGAAAATAGTAGTCAGTCACAAACCTAACTTAAGACGACTCGATTGATCGCAATGCGAAGTTTCGAGTCGTAGAAAAACGTAGTAGTCCAGGCGACACATCTGCATGGTGTCATTCAGGTTGCGGCTCTCATTAGGGGAAACCAAGACCCCAATCGCTGGCCTTCCAGAGTCAAATCGGATGTTTATGTACATTATGCCCTCTCTTCATGTGTTGACCGTTCAACGGTGAGCTTCAGCTGCAGTCTCAAAGCTTTACGATAGCCGGTCATTGCCACACAATGTGTCCACGTTTGCTGACATACGTGTCCTAGCAATAATTCAGCCATGGTCACTTTGAGGCTGGCGCGAACAGAGCATGATGCCGAAACGAACATCAAAGTGTCAAGGACAACGTCGGCCGGCAAGGGGGCATAATGTTCTGGGCAGGAGATACCAAATAATACCAAGCTCTTGAAGGAGAGAATAGATAAGTAATGGCAACCCACTTCCGCGCAACGGTTCCTATACAAGTCGTCCCGAAAGTTGCAACCTCGCAATAGTCTTGAGTTGCCACGAAGGGCACCAGATAAAAGAATGCAAGTTAGTATCCCACTGAAGACGTGACAGTGCGCCAGGTGATAAATTCTTCAAACACCTCAGAAACTGGACATGCTCAGTTGCTCCAGTGACGCAGCTGGTGCACTGAGAAATGCGAAGCGGGTATTTGCTCTTCGAGTCCTTGCCCATCCTGCATTGGACAAGCTAGAAGCAAGCGAAGCAACAGACGGATGAGGGCAGTGGAGGGGCTATGGCTTTTGTAAGAAGACGGTCTCACCAATTGACGCGGGTGCATTGCGCACTGGGTCAACGGAAGTGCACTTGGCGGCGGACGAGAGCGGTGCGGTTTACTTCAGGTGCAATCTCTCGTTGTGACGACAACGGTAGCGTGTCAAGCAAAGCAGATAATACCGAAGATGACACCAGTATGATCCGAGTTGACCTCGACATGTTCCCAACGGATGGCCTCCATTAAAGGCAGAAGAACGCCGGCAAAGGATCAGTATCTGAAGATGGTATGTTGAGGTATACATAGAAAGCATGAACTTTTCAGCATCTTCCCAGACAATGTCATGCACAAGAGACGAAGAATATGGGCAGTCTCTGTGTTCACGAAAGACAAAGCTCACTAGCATCCGGCTGCGAGACCTTTGATTCCGCAAAGTAAACTTCCTTCTTGCACCTTGTAGATTCCGAAACTACATCACTCCGACTTTTATTCGTTACCTTGAGGAGCTTCCTTGCAGCAATTTTGGTCTTGGCGAGGGTAGCCAATGGGGTTCTCAAGGGGTCTGGTCTATAAAAGAATGGGATGAGGCGCTGAAGTTGCTGTGGAGGAGAAGCTTGTGGATTGGGGGCTTCATGACACTGACGCTGACACTGACACTAGCAAGGGCAGCGTCGTTTATACATGGATGCAGATATAGGGGTGATATTGCAAGGTTGTGAGAGCGACGTACTTCTGGAGGGAGCTACTATCAGCTAATTTGATGCGAAGCGCGGCACCGTCGACCGTCAGTTGTTTGGGAGCCCAGTACGGTCAGCGATAATGAGCATCAGCATGACCTCACGTTAGGATCGTATTTATCGGAGAGCCTCGACCAAGCGCTGGTGTGTTATAAAAAATGGGGGCCAGAACAAAGGGGCAGTGAAGTGACGCTGAGATGGCTGGCAACGACGCAAGAGCAGGAATGATCTCTTATACGAGGCTAAGAGAGCCCTCAAGGGCAGGGAGTCGACAGCAGCAGCTCTCACGACGAAAGATGAGAGGCACATCCTCGCAAATTTTAGCAAACGGGGTGCTGGATAATCTTGGGCGCCGACGGCCTCAGCAAGTATGGTGTAGGGGAAGAGATTTAGACCTTACTGCGGAATCGTTGGCGCAGGGGCAAAAGGCGTGTTGAGGGGGTCTGAATGTATAAGAAGGGGCGGTAACGAGAACACAATGGATACGGCGATGCTCGCGGCTGAGAACCTGCTTAAATCGTCAATCTCTTCAGTAGGACATTGGTGTCGACATAGTCGCCCTTTACACGTGGGTGAAGCTTGCCATGATCGAGCTGGCCTCAAAGATAGCCCCCGAGTGGGCCGAAAACAGAGGCTTACGAAGTGAGATCTCAGCCAGCGCCGAGTGAGGGTTGCGGTTAAAAATTAAAGACAAGCGGTTCTTGATACCACGAGGTGGCTTTGGGTCGGAAGTCGAAAGAAGAGAATGAGGGCAGCAGGATTGACAACCTGGACCAGACACCGCCTGAACCGCTATGCCTCCGCATTTCAATCATCATTGTCTTATACAGCACGGCGCTAGGTGACATGGAAATGGCTGAGGATCAATTCATTCGACGGTCGGTTCAATCAGGGCAAATGTAAGTATGAAAAGTTGTCACGACGAGCGGCCTATAAACCTATGTAATTATCCTGTGGCGGATGGCCTCACACTTGTCAGATTGGAGGATACTGAACACGATTTGTGACCTCAGCCAGTGGGTTCTCTTCGAATGTATCGAGAGTAGTGCAGGAAAAGGCAGTACTCCGCAAGAAAATATCCGGGCGGACGTAGTCGCGGCTTGAAGTCCGGAGATGCTCGCTGCAATAAACTCTCATCCGGCTCTCTCTCCATCCGCCGCCGAGGCGCTGAGTCCTCGTGACCTTCACATGGATGTGGCAAAGAAGAGGATACGGGGGCAAGATACATAAGACGAACCGGGGTAGCCGCCGGACCAGCCTCGCTTAAGCTCTTCAATAGGCTGAAGGGCTTCATCAATATCACGCTCCAGGTAGCAACTGAGTCGCCCGGCATCCCATGTGTTGTGAAATGAAAACGCAAAATAAGGGCATGCAATCGACTCATTGCGACTTTTTATTCAAGTAGCTGACCAGTTCACACACGCCACTCTCCTGTTTGCGTTGTATCTGCACAAAAAGACTAAGCACGCAACAGCCAGCTTGGAATATGGATTGTATTACGATGGAAACTTGCACATACGACCATACCCATTGGAAAACTCGGGATCCCGTCCGCTCTCCCATAGATAAGCCAATGAGGGCTGGAGTAGTAGTCGGGTCGGTGACGACCGGCGAATGCCCGGTGTTGTATGTCTTTTTGTGTCGCTAGTCTATCGTCGCCCCCTTTTTTGTTGATTTTTCAGCATGAGGCCAGCTAGCATCCAAGCCATAATGATCGTGATGCATACATAAACTTAATTTCATCGAAAGATGCATGGAATAAGATCTCTAGGTCATGCTATGTTACGTTAAGAATAATAATTATTACAAAGACTTCTCAATCATTTGAATTGCTGTTGCAGCCAGACAGATGTTACTTAGGTGAAAGGTGTCATGCGATGTTAGCTGCGCAGCTTATATTGCGAGAAAGCTCATCTCCAGTCAGGTTTCATATCGTACAGTGAGTTTATGAATGAGAGCAGCGCAGACATCACTCATATCAGTAACAGGAGACTATCCATGATCGAAGAACAAGGCAAAAGTGCTGGCAGCAACACCTCAGTCTTTGTTTTTTGCCCTTCGCGCTTCATTGGCCAAAACAAATGGAACAAACTTTCACCCCGTCAACATGAGAAAGGTGTCCTCATCTTCCCATGCCGCTCTACGTCTTGAAGGCACCCACATCGCAGAGTACGACGCTTTGCTCGGCTCGCCGAACGAGTCAGCCGCAATCATGCTCAAGATCTCTCGCTTTCGGCTCGCATATGGCCGAAGTAAATTTTGTCAGGGTTCGTGGCGTGTTGACGCTTGATCTAGATAGGGGCTAGGTATTGAGAGCTGTAGCTGCAAGTAGGACTGTGGGAATGTAATAATGCCTATAGAACCCGCAGGCTGGGGGTCAAGTGGAAAGAAACGTTATGTGGGTACGCGAGCCAGCTTGAGTTTGTTTGTCTGTTCGCCTCACAGCGAACCTGTGGACCACGTGCGGAAGATCGGTAAGAGGGTCTAATCCAACACTGTCTCATTCCGTGTCGGCTTCTTCAGCGTCGGAGACGACGTCAAACAGAGCCAGAAGAAGGAGCGGAATCTGTAGAGAACGTCTAATTTTCAGAATTTCGTCCCAAAGAGACCGTCTCTCTCAACCTCCGATTACTGTATCTCTGGGCCTGACAATTGCATTAACATGAATGCCTCAATCCTCATGATCCTGACCAGTTTGTCGCCCATCACAGTCCCAGGCTTAAGTCCCAAAACACTGGGAAAACACCACCCTTGTTGCGGTATTTGATATATCCGCAGACGCACGGAAAAGAGAGACTGAAGTCTGGGATGGTATCAGTTTTGGCCTACACGGCGTGTGAACGGCGTGTAATATCCTGGCGAGGGCGTCTGCAATTTCACCTTCCCATCGAAAGGAACGTTCCACTAACTGCTTCTACCCAGACATCATTCCCACCGAGGCATCCTTCGAAGGATGCTCCATATACGCTATTTGAGCTCTTGCTTTAGAGCTGTCCGTCTTGGTATGGGTTCTATGAGATATTGTGTCAATCATACTAAGCGCTCGAGCTCTTCCCTACTATAAAGGTGACTAGAAGTCTTCATCAATCATTTGAACCGATGGCTGTCTTCGCGCATCGTGCTCAAAGTTCCAACAGCCAAGTCGAAGCCTTCAGCGGTGATTTTGTCTGCAAATATGGTCCTCTTCGAATTTTCAAATAAGAGTCTTCAGAGTCAACCCATCTTTCGTAGTCATGCAAGAATTTGAAAGACCTCGAATGATCTGACCGAAGCTCCATGATCAAAAACCTCTTGAAAGACATACTGAGGTGGTGTAGATGGCCGACCAGGTTGGGAAGTTTGGGCCCTTCTCTACCTTCAATCCCTAGCCATGGTTAAATAATAGGTCCATAATCTTAGCAAACTTGAGAATAATCTGCTTTTGGCGGGAAAAGGGAGTACGCTGCCGGATGACCAATAGATGGGATAGGTGGCTGTACTCAGTCCGCTCTCTCAGTTCCAGTTAAAACCTCAGGATGAACTGATAATACTCAATTGAGGGGTAAGGCTGTTGAAATCGATATGGCTGAGTGCCTGGCTTTACTTGTACTGAGTAGGTTACCAAGTTCATGACTTTGATATCGTTCATAGTGACGGCAAAGAAATCTTGCCAAATATGTAACAGTCTCTTGTTCGGTTATCAATGAAAGCAGCGCCGTTAATCGCAATTTCATAAGCTTCAAACCATCATTCCACTTCAGTGTTATGGGCGTTCTACTCAAGACAGATATCTTTGAATATTGACGAAATGGTGACAAGGTGCCATCACAAATTTTCAAGAACATCACCTGCTGAGATTTTCAGAAAGCCAGTCGAAGACAGTTGACCAGTTTAAGTCCAATAAATTCAGTCAATGAGCAATGGTCCACCAGCAGTCTTCACATCTCCGCTCCAGTGACTTTACTTTTGTCCCATCCTAAAAAGGCCTTCTCGGGGTAAGGCCGGTCTTCGTTAATGCATGTCAATCGGCCGAGCACTGGGGTAATTGATTTGACCTGGCGGGCCGATGTCTTCCCGCCCATCGGCCAGCTCCAACGTCCAGATTTTTGAAGGCCCAGCTCGTACATCGTCTGCGTTCAACGTTGAAAAAGCCAACCCAAAAGTACTCTCGGGCTCGTAATCCCGCTGATGTATTTCAAGAGGTAGGTAAATACTCAGTCTGCTGGCTTCAAGTTCTTCCATCGCCGGGACCGGGACTGAGTTCTTCTTACCACGGGGTTGGATTTCATGACAGACTCGATATTTGCCTTTGTATGGGCCAAGAAGTCATTCTCTGCCTTAGAGTAGCCGAATCTGCGCAGGGGGGATGTGGTGATATACCTCACCCGGGAAAAGGTGCGTTCTTATCCCCCACACGAGCTGTTCGAGCTTGCATGTTGTCAGCCACCGGGGAGAGAATACAAGACTGACCTCTGCCTTCCCACTTCTAGGCTTCCCAAGCATCCTCCTGGCCGGATAACTCGATGCTCTACTTGATCACACCGCTACCCATCACCAGAATGTTTGTCGACGTTTAACCAATTGCTGGCCCCACTGAAGGCTTTGAGTGACTTAGCAGAGGCTCCTATAAGCAACATACCTGGAAATCTCATCACGATGATCCAAGGGTTGATGATTATGTGGGAAACTGCGCGCTATATTTCCTAGAGTCATCGCAGCTGGCGACTCCGAGAACGACTCCTGTGAGTACCACCATGACTGAGATGACAGTAACGTTATGTTGTTGACCCAAAATAGGAGCCCAACACCCGCATCCTCCGCGTCCAAAAGGGGTACCTCCACGGGATCTGTAATCTTGACTGTGTTATTGTAGGCCGGTCTGGTAAAACCAGACATGATGGGATGGGCTGGTCTGAGACTGGACTTGGTGCGATGGATGTGGCGTAAAATGGGAAGGCCGAGTGTGAATCGGCCTCCACTCGATGAGTCTTTTCACAAATCCTCCCAGCTGGAGACATTCTTGTCCCCACGCGGGTTCTGACAAGAGGGCAGGTAGAATTCGATGATGCATTCAAAGACATCGTTTGAACCTCAGGATCCAGCTGTGATGTTTCCCCAAAGCAGGCTTTGTCCCTCATTGCAAGTCTTTTCCTTCGGACTGAGGAGGCAATCGAAAAGTATGCGTATAAATAGATTCAGGTGTTTGTGCTCTGATTGAAGTCTCTTTTGCGGACGGGGAACCTCTTCTTCAACTGTTCCCAGACATTTTACCACTTTTGCAGTTGGCGGGGAGTTTCTGAGTACCAGTCTTTAGTGGCCACACCCCACAGACCGGGGCGACATGCCACATTCATCAGAGCAGTGCTTGGCCATAGAGTTTGGCATCTTACAGGTATTCCTCTGGTGAATCTCCGGGCAATCCGCTTGAAAGCTGTCATCATTAATTCAGCTGCTGTCTTCAGGAGATGTCAGTTCACAGATGTACCCAACAGAGCGATGTTTACCGAAGACGACAAGTTCGCCGGGAGTGGACGGGCTGCAACGAATCGTAATGAACGAAGTCCTTGAGAGCCCTGGAAAGTAGATATATCGAACGATAACTGCTGTTGTCACCGGTCTGAGGACTCTCCTCATGTTCTGAACCGTGAGGTTAGCTGCAACCTTGGACGTTGTCTGTTTTCTTCTCTCCCTTATCGGGGATCGGACCTTACATGGGGGCCGGTTTTCTGCCTGATTTGGAGTATTGAACTTTTCCACTTTCACTAGACGCTGAAAGGAAGATGTATGCGTGGCTGACCAGCAGAGAACATGGAATTTGTCAGTGGCTTTCTCCCTCAGGTGATAAGATCCGGGAGCGCTGTTGTCTGCCGATTTCATGATGCAAGTACGAATGACAATTTAGTACCAGAGGATGGTCGATATTCAGCAGCCGGATGATGATACTTCGTAACATGGCACCCTATCAGTCAATTTTGCTTGGGACTACCCTCGTCCTCTCTGCAACATCTCGAAGTCACCCTGCTCCCCGAGCAAGACCAGCATAAAGTTAAAGCATATTCGTACAAACTCCGCTCCGCTGTGTTCATCAGCAGGCTTGCCGCCGCCGCTATTCGTCACCCGACCTGAGCAGCGGCATACGCCACGTACTTTCTGCCACGCATTTTGCGTTGAATCTCCGCGACGTGGTCTGGTAAACGCGCACTGCTTCATCGGCCTCCGGCTTCTCAGTGGTACGGGATCAAGCTGTTCGTACATGCTGAGCGGCGGGATCATGCCCCAGATCGCTGGCTAGACAAACGAGATGGTGCCACAGACTAATGAATTTGACCATGAGCTTGGAAAACCCACCCACGGCATCGGTGAGGCCGGAACGCAATAGCAGGCTTTTCAAAATGGCGGCGACTAGCAGAGTAAAAGTTGTATGTAAATCATGGTTCATTATGTGGCGGCACCTGCCTACAGGTGCCTCAGGTGGCCTGTGCGGCCCAGGGCCCAGGGTCTTCTTCCAGCCTCCAGCCAGGCAGCCCACTTAGCTAGTTTAGATCACACACACACACTCTTTACTACTTATTACGCCTATACCTCTATAGGTTATAAGCCTAGCACTTAAATCGCTAGTATCTATAGCCTTAAATTGAGCGTTTTTCTACCCTATAACTCTCTCACGATATTTTTCTCACTTTTATAATTATCTATATATTTATATAGTCTAATTTAATAAGTAAATAGTGATATAGCCTCTAATTACTCTTAATATATTAGATTACTACTACTTATATGAAAATTCACCTTATTTACTAATATATTAAATAGTAATATTACCCTACCTTCTATATCTCTCTTTAATATATTAATTAATAATATCTTCCCTCTCCTACCTCCTCACTACTTTATTTATATCCCTCTAAATAACTAATAAGATAGGTAAAAGTATTAAGACCTTTTTATTTAGTATTCCCTAGTTAAAAGGTAAATCTAACTAGTAATTATAGCTAGTTCTTATTAATACTACTCTATAATTAAACTATATTAAGAAGTATATTAATAAGGATATCCTTAAGCCTAATAGTAATAATAATACTAAAGAGAAGTAAACTAAAAAGCGTAATACTACCTTCACGCTACTTATTAACTTATATAATACTCTTATTAATAAGTTACTTAATATAGGATAAAAGGATAATAATAATCCTTTTATACTTATATAAGTACTTAAGAAGTATATTTTTAAGGTTTCTAAGGATACTATTAGCGCTCTTATTAATAAGTTTACTAAGGGTTTTACTTAGGATTATAAGACTCTTTATAATACCTTTAAGTATATCTAATACCTTTAGACTTATATTACTAACCTTATAAGTAACTTTTCTAACTATTTATAGGCTATATTGCTTTTAAACTACTTTAAGACTTACTTATTAGATACCTATAAGTATTATACTAATAATAATAAGAAGCTAGTATAAACTAATATTATTAAGACTATTTATACTTTTATTTAAGATAAAGAATAGAAAATAGGTCTATTACTCTATAAGGATAGATCTTAGCCTTAGTTATTAAACCTATATACCCCTTATATTAATAATAATAGTAATAACCTATTAAATAATAAGTTTAAAGTATACTATATTTATTATAATATAAACTACTCTTCTGAGAAGTGCTAGATAGCTTATCTAGAGCTAATCCTATTAACTTATAAGAACTAAGTAAGCTTTCTTAAGAGGGCTAATAAGTATAAGTATAATAAGGACTATTAGGGAGATAGTATTAATACTACTCTAACTACCTCTATCTTTATAAAGGGTTTATTTAGTATTCTTAGTAGCTTAGCCTTTATTAGTATTACTATATAGGATTACTATATTATTAGCTCTCTAATCTATACTACTATTAATAGCTATATAATCTATTATAATAATATTATTATTAACTTTAGATATTTTAGTTATCTCTTTTGTAATATAGAATACTTCACAAAATATACTTCCTATAATAACTTACTTCCCTTTATAGCTACTAATAGAGATAATATCTATCCCCTTAGTATTAGTATTATATTCTTCTAAACTTATAATCCTTTTAATCTATCTAAGATAATTAACTAAACTATTAACGATATTAAGTATAGCCTGCTAAATCCTACTAACTTACTTAGCCTTAGTAAACTTTATAAAGTAGGTATTAACTATAACTATAAGTCTAGTAGTTTTATATATATAAATAATACTTATCCTATTAGTAAGGTTAAATAAATTATAGATGTTATAGTTCTTTAGACTTATATAACTTCTAACGTTCCTATTAATATTACTATTATACTTACTAACGTTTACTATAACTTTAAGTTAACGCTTAAAATAATATACTACTGTTTTATTTATACTTATTTATTTAAAGTTATTAAGGCTTACTGCTATATAGGTATTATAATTAGTAAGGAGGTGTTACGACCTGTAAATAAGGATAATAGTTAGTTAACCTACCTTAGGTGTTAGGCAGCTAGGATAGGATATTTATATTATAGAACTATAGGAATAGCAGGGACTTACTTGGAAACGGGAGAACTATGGTATGAGTTATGTGATAATAAGATAAGACTGAGCAGGTAGTGTGGATTACTAAGCAGGTAGTGTAGATTACTAAGCGCTTAGTAAGGATTACTAAGCGCTTATTAATTATTATTAAGCGCTTATTAGTATTAAGTTAGGAATTAGTAGCTAGATAAAGGGACTATTTAAGACTTATATATAGTATAACCTTAAGCTTAGCTTATAGTTAGACTTTTATAGCTTTTTAGTAATTAACTTAGTATTTATCCTTATAGATACTTTTAGCTTATTTTTATTATAAATTACTTATTAAGCTTAAGACTAATTACTTTAGCTTCTGAAGACTTAATCTACTATTAGCTTATAACTTATAACTTAAGACTATAACTTTAGTATACTATTATAATATGTTAATCTTTAGCTTCTATTAGTAGACCTTATTATTAGATAGCTAACTATAATATTTTAATTGCTCCTGTTTAGTAAGTTAATTATTAATGCTTACTAATAGTAAAATGATAAAATATGTCTTTTTATGCTTTAGCTAAATCCCCTACCTTAGGATTTTTATCTTCTTTGTGTAACTAGCTTTAGAGTTTAGCGTAGGAACTTACTAGTGTTGAAGACTATGATATGCTAGACTTTAAGTATGACTTTAATAGAGAAGGCTTTTTTACTAAGGAAGGTTATAAGAAACTCTGACGTATTATCTAGAAATAAGAAGCTGAATCTAAGGAAATGTAGATATTTATAAATAAAAGTAAGTAAGTTATTAAAAACTTTGATAGATAACTTTAAAATATTATAGTAGCTTTTAAAAAACTAGAAAAAGACGTTAGAGGAGATGCTAACTTTAAAAGGGTTTAGGAACTCTAAGAAGAACTTAATACCTTTTGAGCTGCTGCTAATATTGTTATTACTTCTATTAGAGGATGATAGAAACTTAAACTTAGCGCCCTTATTATTTATAATAGTATTTCTAGATAACTTAAGTTATTCTTAATTTAAGTTAAGAATTATTAAAACTTCTATTATAGAGACTTTACTAATTAGATTGAGAAAGTTATTTATGCTGCTACTTACTTATGAGGATAAGCTTTTAAATAGTTTGAACTTATTTAGGAAGAGTTCTTTAGATATGAGACCTTAGATAAATGCTCTATTGAGACTTGTGATATCTATAGCAGCTTTAAAGGATTTGAAGATGCCTTCTGCTCTCTTTTTTAAGACTTTAATAAAAAATGATAAGCTGAGAGAGACCTTATATAATTACGATAGATAAAGTTTATTAAAGAATATGCTGCTATGTTTAGATAACTTAGCGTCTAACTTAACCTTACTGAAGAAACTAAGATCTTTATATTTTATTAAGGACTTAAGGATGAAGTTAAAGATGAGATTATTAAAATTGACTGCTTTAGAGACTTTCTTTAGTATACTAACCTTACTATTAAGATTAATAATTAACTTTTTAAATAACGTAAGGAAAAGGGTGAGAAATAATAAAGACTAAACTCTAGATATAAGTATTAATAGCAGCCTTATTAGAAGTTTAACCCCTAGTGGAATGATAATAAGCCTTATAATAACTAGAATAATACCTACTAGAGTACTGCTTATAGATAGTATAGTAGACTTATGGATCTTAGTATGATGACTAAACCTAATGATAAAAAACTATGGAATCCTAAGTGTTATAACTATAATAAATAAGGATATATTACTAGAGACTATAAGTAGCTTAAGAAGCTTCTTTAGAAGCTAGTAGCTAAGCAACCTTAATAAGTTAATATTATTGCTAAAATCCTATATATATCTTAGTCTTAGACTAGATGTTATAATGATAACTGTTGAATCTACTTTAAAGATAAGGAAATATTAGGATATTACTTATAGGATAGTAACCCTAGACGATTTAGATATGATATAACTACTCTAGAGATATATCTAAGAACCCTAGTTATAATATATGCTAGTAATAGTAAGATCTAAAGAAAAACTAGAGAATAACTAGATGAGATATTATAAGTATAGTAACTCTAACTAAGTTTTAGTTTTACTCTGAAAATAACTAATAGCTAAGGTTAGACTAGCTATAAACTTCTGAACTAAACTACTTATATAACACTAGAAGTATAGATAAGGGAAGGATCTGATAATAAGCTGGATTACTAGTATAACCTCTTAGGAGAATAATAACTGTTTAATCTTATGAATAGCTGGATTTTTAGGGAAGGAGAAGGCTCTCTTTATGACTTAGATGAACCTTGTGATATTATATACTAACGTGCTTAGGTAGAGATTGCTTATAGGCTTACCTCTAGTGTAAATAATATTAGCTCTGAAGAGGAGTCTGAATAAGATGATATACTTAAGCAAATTGTATATAAGTAAATTAACCTATATAATAATGAATAATTTATTGAACTCTATAGTGTACCTAATATAGGGCTAAGAACGTATTATACTTTGTAACTTTAGACTGAGGATTACCTCTACCTTAGAATTACTAACCTTAATTATTAATACCTCTTTTAGGTATAGTGTTTCTTTAACTATTATGAAATCTATATAGGAGATAAGTATAACTACTACTTCTAACCTAGGTAATATAATAACAGCCCCTTATAAAATATCTATACTATATATACCCTTACTAAATAGGAACTTAGAAAGTTTGATAGTAATATTGCTATATTGTTACGACCTGTTATGCATGGATAACAGTTGACTGACCTACTTGGGCGTTAGGCGGCTAGGATAGGATATTTGTACTGCAGAATTAATGGGAATAACAGGGACTTACTTGGAACGGAAGAACTATAGTATAAGTCATGTGATGATAAGATAAGAGAACGATTAGTGGAGTATAGGAAGAAACGCTCAGCGATTAGTTGGTATTGCTAACTGATTATGATCACCTATATACCTAGGTGATTACCTAAAAGTAGATAAAGGATATTGTTTGGGACTTGTATATAGTATAACCTAAGCCTCGCTTAAGGTTAGTCTTCTATAGCTCTTCAGTAATTAACTTAGTATTTATCCTCACAGATACTCTTAGCTTACCTTCACTGCGAGTCACTTATTAAGTCTAAGACTGATCACCTTAGTCTCTAAAAGACCTGATCTACTACAGCCTACGACCTATGACTCAGACCACGACCTCAGTGTACTGTTATAACGTGTTAATCCCCAGCTTCTGTTAGCAGACCTTACTGTCGGATAGCTGACTATAATATATATTTACCCCTAGCTGATAATTTCCTATAGAATACCTCTATAATAAATAGATAAAATAGGATAAATGTTAATATGATAAATACTAGATCTACTATAAGGAAAAAGCATACGCTTAGAGAGTTGCGAAGAATGGACCTTAACCTCTTTAGGTTAGATACTGTGAAAACAGCCTTATAAAAGTATGATAGGAAGGAAAGCAAATTATCTACTTAGGATATTTAGAATAGTTAAAAAACTAGACTTACTTATTAATATAGAACTATGATAGGTAATAAGGAAAAGGTTTATCTACTAAATGTTATAAAGATATTAGGGTAATATAGAACTTAAAGTTATTATTAACTAATAGATTATACTTACGCTAATTAATAGTAGAGCTGAAGTAAACTTTATCGCCCTCTGAGCTATTAATAGGCTAAGAGTACTATAGGGAGGAAAAGAATAACTATATTAGTTATATATAGTAAAAGGAGAAGAATTTAAGTATGAAGGAGGTACTATTTATAATAAGACTGCACCTCTTAGGATAAGCTACCTGAATTGAAAAGAAAGAATCTAATTTAATATTGCTGACTTAGGAATATATAATATAGTGCTAGGACTACTTTAGCTATAAATAAAAGAATAATCCTCTTCTGTCTATTTTAGAAGAATATAGAGTTTATAAGGAACTCTTTGTAGCTGAATTAGAAACTGGACTGCCTAAACACACTAGTTTTAATTATGAAATCCCCCTTAAGGATGGGAAGGAACTATGATTTAATAAAATCTATAGACTTAACCTAATAGAAATAGAAGCTTTAGATAAATACTTTGAAGAAAACTTTAGGAAAGGTTATATTAGACTTTTAATATCCTTAGTAGGAAGCTTAATCCTATTTATACCTAAAAAGAACGGAAAACTATAATTATATATTAATTACTATATACTTAACGAAATAATAATTAAGAATTACTACTTACTATCCCTTATAGATAAGATAAAATAACTTTTATATAGAGCTAACTAGTTTATAGCTTTTAACCTTAAAGGAGCTTATAACCTAATCTAAATAAAATAAGGCGAAGAATAGAAGACTGCTTTCTGAATATGAAAAGGATATTTTGACTACCTCGTTATGCTTTTTAGTCTTACTAACGCACCTATAATATTCTAGAATATAATTAACGTAGTATTACGTGAGTATATTAATATTTATATAGTTATCTACTTAGATAATATCCTTATCTTCTTACTTATACTTAAGAAATATAAAGAAGATGTTTATTATATCTTATAAGCCCTCTAAGAAGCTAAATTTTTAGTTAAACCTGAAAAAAGCAAATTTTATATATAAAAAGTGGAATACTTTAGATTTATTATTACTTTTGGAAAAGTTTATATATTAGGAAATAAAGTTAAAGCTATTAAGGAATAGCTGATACCTAATAACCTTAAGGAAGTTTAAGGATTCTTAAGGTTTATTAACTTCTATTATAAATTTATTAAAGATTATAGTAAAATTAATATAGCTCTTACTAGCCTTAGCTATAAAGATATACCTTTTATATAGGAAGAACTATAATAGATAGCATTCTAGAAGATTAAAGACCTTATTACTAGCGAATCTGTCCTAATTATTTTAGATCTAATAAAACAGTTTGAAGTAGAACTTAATATATCTAACTATATGATTAGAGCGTAGCTATTATAATAAGACTTAGAAGGATAACTATATCCCTACGCCTTCTTCTCTTATAAGCTTTAAGGACTTAAACTTAACTACTAAATCTATAATAAGGAACTTATAGTAATTATTAAAACTTTTAAAGAATAGAGGCTTAAACTCTTTAGAATAATTTATAAAGTATTTATATACTTAGACTATAAGAATCTTTTATACTTTATTACTTTGAAAGTACTTAATAAATAATAAATCTAATAGTTAGAATTCCTCTTAGAATTTAACTTCTGAATAATCTATTAAAAGGGATTAGATAATAGCAGAGTAGACGCCTTTAGCTGACGACTAGACTATAATATCTTAGTACCTAAAGAAACCTAGGTGATTCTTAAATAATAAGATAATGGAGACCTAGTGCTAGTGGCTAAACTTCTAATAATAGCTAGATAATTTAGTATTAGCCTTACTGATAAACTAGATGATGAAGTAATTAGGGAGTTTTATGCGCGCCTTATATATAGTTACTAAGGGATTATAAAAACCTAGAAATAACTATGATAATAATATAGAAAAAAGGTTATAAGAGAATGTGTGGCAAAAGTAATTAAGAATTGTGAGGTATGCTTAAAAAGCAAACCTGCTTAATATTAACTTTATGGTATATTATAACCTTTGCTTATATTATAAACTGCTTAGTAATCTATATCCTTTAACTTTATTATTAAACTACTGAAGTTATAAGTACTCCTTATAAGAGTATACTTTAATAGCGTTCTTATTATAATAGACTAACTTATGAAGTATACCTACTTTATCCTATATAAGGAAGTAAGTAATGCTGAAGAATATATATATACCTTCCTTAAGTATATCTTTGCTAATTATAGTATACCTAAGGAAATTATATTAGATAGAGATAAGATTTTTACCTCTAAGTTTTAGAAGTTAATTATGGTATAACTTAGTATTAAATAATTGATGTCTACTGTATTTCACCTGTAGACTGATGGATAAATAGAATGAATTAATTAAATCTTTGAAACTTACCTCTGCGCTTATGTTAACTATAATTAAGATAATTAGGTTATATTTTTACTAATTGCTTAATTTGCTTATAATAGTGTAATTAGAGAAAGTACTAAGGAGTCCCCTTTTTATCTTAATTATAGCTTTAAACTAACTGCTTATAGAGAACCCTGAGTAGGCTTAGCTATAGTTAAAGCTACTGCCTTAGTATAGTAAATTAAGGATATCTAAGATAATGCATATAAAGAACTTAAATTTGTCTGATAGTGAATATTAAAATTTAGTAATAAATGAAGAATTGAGGGGCTAACTTTAAAAGAGGGAGATAGCGCTTATTTTATATAGCGAAATATTAAAATAAAATGATTAAGTGATAAATTTGACTATAAAAAACTTAGACCTTTTAAAATCTTATAAGTTATCTTATTAGTTAATTATAAGCTTGAACTTTTAGAAATTATGAAGTGTTATTTAGTGTTTTATATTTTACTTCTTAAGTAAGTATTATGAGGATTATAAACGAATGACCTTATTATTATGGAAGATAACGAACTAGAATATAAAGTAGAAAAGCTACTTAACTATTAATATAGAGATAATAAATAGGAATACCTTATTAAATAGAAAAACTATGGATATGAAGATAATATATAGGAACCTGATAATAACCTACTTAACTGTTGAGATAAGATTAATAAGTATATTAGAATGCTTAATTATATTAATCTTAGGGATAGACTAAGCTTATTTATGACCTAGGAAGAATTTAAGGAATATATAAAATAAGCTGATGAAAGAGAAAAATAAATATAGGAAGAATTATAATAGAAATAAAGAAAAGCTAAGAAATGAAGGATATGACTTCTATTTCTATAATTATAGTTAGGATGCTTTTGGCTAATATAACTAGGAAAACTATTTGTTTAACTAAGAATATTAGAAGATGACTAGGACTCCTTAGATAAGAAGTTTAGAGTATTAGGATTCTAATTAAGGATTGAATCTAGATTTATAGTACTAAAACTACTTATAGACTGAACCTCTAATATAGAAGACTTTATAGAGGGAACCTCAGATGCCTTACTTTTATCTGTAACTATTAATGTCTTCTTATGACCCTTTTTGAAAACTATTCTCTTTGCCTTATGAATATGATCTAACTTTATAAGCGCCTTATTTACTTTAGCTTATACCTTTTATAGCGCCTCTATTCTTTTTTGAAATAACTCCTTAGTTTCCTCCTCTTTATTATTTAGATAATAAGATTCTACTATTAACTGCTTTACTATAACTAGTTAGCTAAGAAAGAAAAAACTTAGAATAGATACTACTTTATACTAGTAGATTATATCGTTAGAAGTATTATAGGAATAATAGGTGCTACTAATAGCGATATACTCTCTATAAACTAATAACCTTAGTAGTATTTTATAATAAAGCTTTTTTAAATAATAGTGATAATAAGGTATAACTTTAAAACTGTTCTCTATAATATTGAGAGAATAATAATAGTGATGAAGCGTGGAAATTATAGGATTTTTAATAATGCGACCTAATATAATGTTAGTATTATAAGTAAAAATAGGAAGTATAATTAATAGATCCCTAACTTAGGACTAATAACCTACTTATATTAGGTTTTGAGGATAAGACTTTTAGAGAGGGGACCTGATATTACGACTTATAAATAAGGATAATAGTTAGTTAACTTACCTTAAGTGTTAGGCAGCTAGGATAGGATATTTATATTATAGAACTATAGGAATAGTAGGGATTTACTTAGAAATAGGAGAACTATAATATAAGTTATGTGATAATAAGATAAGACTGAGTAAGTAGTGTAGATTATTGAGCGCTTAGTAAGGATTACTGAGCGTTTATTAGCGATTACTGAGCGCTTATTAGTACTAAGTTAGGAATTAGTAGCTGGATAAAGGGATTATTTAAGACTTATATATAGTATGACCTTGAGCTTGGCTTATAGTTAGACTCCTATAGCTTTTTAGTAATTAACTTAGTATTTATCTTTATAGATACTCTCAGCTTATCTTTACTGCGAATTACTTGTTGAGCTTAAGACTGATTACTTTAGCTTCTGAAGACCTAATCTACTATTAGCTTATGACTTATAACCTAAGACTATGACCTTAGTGTACTGTTATAATGTGTTAATCCCTAGCTTCTGTTAGCAGACCTTACTGTTAGATAGCTGACTGTAATAGGAGGAGATAGAGAACTTCTACTATAAGGTATACTATTTAGCTAAGTTAATAGAGATTATTAGCTATAATTCTCCCTTACCTCTTACTTAAATTAGTAAAGAGATATATCTTAATCTTATTAAAGTTAAGCCTTTATTAATAACTAGTAAGCGCTACACCTTATATTTTCTTAATAAGTATAGTAGCTATTACTAGCTTATTCTTATACTTAACTATTACTATAAAGTTATATATAATATTATTAAGAACTTCTATAAAGTCTTTAATAATATAACTAATCTTAATATTAAGACTTAGGTATATAATAACGCTCTAGAGTTTAAAAAGGTTCTTTATAATCTATATTTTATTAATATTTATATTAACTTCACTATTACTAATACTCCTTTTATAAATAGCTCTATTAAGCGTATAGGATAAACTATTATTAAAGTAGCTTATATATAGCTAATTAATACTAACTTACCTAAAGACCTTTAGGATTACTTATTTAATTTAACTATTTAGGTATTTAACTTTCTACTCTAAGATATTAAGGGTAAGATAAGCCTTTATAAGATTATAGCTTATAAACTTAACCTTACTACTAATTATAAACCGCCTTATATTAAGTATCTTTATACTTTTAGTTATATTACTTATATATATAAGAAGGGCGTTAATTATCCACCTCGCTCTAGAAAAATAGAAGCTTAGGCTATAAAGGGATATCTTATTAGTTATATATCTCTCTATAGCTATATCTACTATATCTATATCCTAGAGAAGAAAAAGGTTATTTATTACTATGATATTTATTTCTATAAAGGCCTAATAAATACTATTCTTTAACCTATATATAATATACTAATTACTAATAATATAAAGTATAATATACTATTTAATAAGCTAGATCTTTAGATCTAGTATAATATATCTATAAGTACTTCTAACTCTCTTAAGAAGTCTCTAGAGATCTCTATTATAACATTAATATTTTTAAGCGCTAGTAATAACGCCCTTAATATAGCTATAGAAGGATTAAACTTAATAACCCTACCTCTAGATAAAATTATACTTCACTTAAACTTATAGTCCCTTCTAGAAGATAACATAGTTACTATAAACTATAATAAGAAGACTAATAATTATTATAATAGTAATAGTAACTTTAGTAAGTCTTTCTATAGTATTATTAACTAAGAACTTAATAGTATTAACCCTACTTATAAATAGCAAATTTATAGAGATAAAGCTATTAAGGCCTTATAAAATAATAAAACTACCTCTTCTAAACCCTATTAAAGTGACCTTAAGCCTCTTAGTTATTATAAATAGCTCTTTAGTATCTATAGCTATAATAGAAAGGTATATATTACTACTAATATTTAGGTATATAATAATACGCCTAAGTACTCTCTTAATACCTTTATAGCTACTACTATCTCTAGAGCGCTTCTATAGAGCTATAATATCCTAAAGATATTTAAGTAAACTAAAGAGAACTCTTACTAGCCTAAATAGAAGAAAACTTATAAGTAAGAAATCTAATAGTTTATTATAAAGAAGGTTTATAAACTTATCTACCCTCCTTATAGTACTAAGGTTCTACTTAGCTAATAGGTCTTTAATATTAAGATTACTATTAATAACGTTATTACTTAGTTTAAGGCTTACTAGGTTATATATAGTAACTTTAAGTATAGAGATTAGTCTTCTTAGGAAGTTTATATAGTAGTTACTATAGCTATAGCTCTTCAACTATTCCTAGCTATTATTACTCTCTAAGGCTTTAAGTACTAGATATATAACTTTAACTCTACCTTCCTCATAGTATTAGTTCCTAATAATATTAAGATCTATATTTATTAACCTATTAGCTTTAGTACTAATAATAGTAAGGTCTAGCTTCTTAAAAAGGCACTCTATAGCTTTTATAAAGCTCCCCTCTAGTAGTTTAATTTTATCTATACTAAAATAAATAAGATTAATTTTATTCCTATTAATAGTAAGCTTTACTTATTTATAAATAAGGACTAATATACTTATACTCTTATATATATAGATAATAACACTATTACTACGCCTAATAAGTAGTATATTAAGAGTATCTATAATAATCTTAAGAAGGTATATACCTTTAAAGAGCTTAGTAAAGCTATATAGTTCCTTAGTTTTTAGATTAAATATAGTATCTTAACTAAGAAGATTTTCCTCTTATAGCATAAGTATACTAAAGCTATTATTTATTAATTTAGCTACTAAGATCTATAGCTTATAAAGACTCCCTTCCCCTCTTATAAAGAGCTTCCTATCTAATAGGATAAAAATAAGTATATTATTATAGAGGCTAAAGAGTATATTAAGAAGACTAGCTATATTAACTAGCTCGCTTAAAGTATTTATATTAATATTACTTACTATATTAATAAGCTTTACTAAGCTAATAGAGGCCTATCTCAGATATATCTATACTTTATTAAATACCTCTTCTACTACCTCTAAGGAACTATTTATTATAATATTATTATTAGTAGAACTAACCTAAATTAAACTCTAGTACTCTATAGTATAGTAAACTCTTTATTTACTAATAACTAGCTAACTTATATCTTAATAGGAGGATATATTATCTTCTTTAGTAGCACTCCTATTACTTAGAAATCTAAGAAATAGATATTTATTACTCTTAGTATAACTAAGGTAGAGTTTATTAACTTAATACTTACTAGCCTCACCCTTAAATAGATTAAGAGATCTATTAAGTAGATATTTAATACTAAGATAAATACTCCTACTCTTCTCTTTATAGATAGTACTAATATATACTCTTATATTATAAATCTACTAAATTAGGCCTATACTCACTATATTAATATTTAATATAAATAGATTATTAAAGAAGTACTTATAAATAAGACCTTCTTATTTCACCTTATTAATAGCTTTAAGATAACTACTAATAGCCTTATAAAGTCTCTTAAAGTATAGAAGTATTATAACTTTATTAGAATACTAAGATTAGTAAATAGATTAGAAAATAATATAGATTAATATTAACTAATTCTAAAATTAGTTTAATCTAAAGCTCTAAGCTAATTAGAAAATAGGGATTACCTAATAGTTTAACTAGAGATTAACTAAGTTAATATAAACTTAAAAACTCCTCGTTTTTAAGTATTTTAGCTCTTAATAAGATTTTTAGCTTTTTACCTACTTTATACGTATTAATAGTTACTACTAGGCCTTAGAGCCTGAGGGGCGGTATAGTAGTACCTACCTATAGGTACTACAGGTAGCCTATATAGCCCAGGGCCCAGGGTCTTCTTCCAGCCTCCAGCCAGGCAGCCCACTTAGCTAGTTTAGATGCTTGACTGCCATGTTCGCCGCCATGACCTGGTGCTTGCTCGATTTCCGCCTGGCCAAGAAGTGGTCCCTTGTCGGCTGGTGCTCCGGGACCATCTCTGGCCTTGTCGCTGCCACCCCTGCTTCCGGTGTCATTACTCCTTGGGCCTCTATCATCCTCGGTGTTGTTGCTGGTGTCGCCTGCAACTTTGGCACTAAGAGTAAGTCACAACATAACCCGTAGCAAGCTATTTGTTATGCTAACCATCTCGCTCTACAGTCAAGTTCCTCCTCAAGATCGATGACTCCCTCGATGTCTTCGCCGAGCACGGTATCGGCGGTATTGTCGGCCTCATCTTCAACGCCTTCTTCGCTTCTGGCTCGATTATCGGTCTCGACGGTGTCAACGTTGGCCTGACCGGCGGCTGGGTTGACGGCAACTGGAAGCTCATGTACATCCAAATCGCCTACATTGTCGCCTGCTGCGCCTACACCTTCGTCATGTCCGCCCTCATCGCCAAGGCCATCGACATGGTTCCCGGTCTTCGCCTGCGTGCTTCCGAGGAGGCCGAGCTGCTGGGTATGGACGACGACCAGCACGGAGAATTCTCCTACGATTACGTCGAGGTCCGCCGTGACTTCCTTGCCTGGACCCCCCACCAGGCCGAGCCCGCCGCCGAGGGCAAGTTCAGCCCTCAACACGGTATCGAGGAGCACCAGCACATGGCCAACAATGGTGGAAGCAGCGGTTCCGACGAGCCCAAGCCTGTCACTCCCGACGGAGAGCTTAGGAGTGAAAAGGCCCCTTCATTGTAAAGGGCTGGGTCAAGTTGTGCTATTTTGAGTTCTAGATACCGTTGATGTCGACGCCATTTAGCGTCAGACGGCGAGGCGTTCCTACAGGATGGGTTTTTGTCTACGGATTTGATTTGATGATGGAAGGATATCCCGCGAAACGCGAAGCGAGCATACATATTCGTTTGTATTAATACCCATGATACAGTGGTACGCCCAAAAGCGAATCTATTCAAAAATTTACCATTGCAACATATCTGAAGCCCAATTTTGCGCAAGTGACCTACCTGCAACTCAACACCAAAGTACGGACGAACAGACACGCACAGAGTTTCTTCTGTGCGCCCATTACGAGCGAGCGTCACTCAATGTCTCATCCTTCACGGCGCCCTAGGAAACGAGAGCACAAAAACAGCACACCAGAGTTCTTGGCGGATTCTTGCGGTGTCACAAGTCAGCGGGAGGGTGCGAAACACCGCCGTCAGCTTGGCACAGGCTTTATTTCTGTCCTCCAAAATTCTCATTCGTTCGCAAACCCGATTCGAATACCAGGGCCGGTCGCCCGACCTTGCTTTGCAATTCGGCAGACGGCGCGTGTGTGGGCTGTGCCCAATTTCCCCTCTCCATCTGTTGGACAGTGCCGCTGCTGTCGTATGTACCTGCGAAAGTCATTGACTTTCCCCTCTGCTTTAGACTTTTCGCATGCGATTCAAGCGAGGAGAGTTTCTTTCCCTGCGGATGTTTGTGCCAATGTTCCCCGGATGAAAATTGTCTTGGCATTCTTTGCGTCGCCAGCGTTGCTTTTCCATCCGTGGATTTCCAGTCGGGCTGGCTGGTCAGGCATGGCAGAGTTCGGCCGCAATTTGCTCTCTTCGGCCAGGTCGGTCTCGGAGACCGCGGGTGAGAGAGGAAGCTGTCAGCGGATTCGTGTTCTCTCCCGGGCAACATGTTCCCTCCCTCCCCTGCTCTACCACATCCATACCATGGGACGATTGAGGGGGCTTGACGGCCAATTCGAGGAGGGATGCCGACCGGTGTGTCTGTGTTATTGTACACTTGGCGAGACCTGCTTTTCCCTTTTGTGGTCACTCAATTCACTCTCCTGCGTACCTGGACGAATCCAAGCCAGCACCGCGGCATTGTGCCGCTGTATCTCGGTCAATCACCTCGGTCGGCCTCGCTGAGCTACATGAATCCTATAAGCAGCACCATGCCACGACCACGAATCCCTCGAAGCACCCCGTCCAGCCGAGGCGAAAGTATCTCCGTCGCGGACGTACACAACGCCGTGTCATACGAATACCGCAGCAACTAAACCACTTTCCTGCCTCAACGCACCCCCGGCTCTCTCTTCCGGGTTTTTGCCTTTGGGCATCCAAGGATGCCGCTAGCAGAAAAGCCGCGCCCCGTTCCATCGACGAGGACCCCTGAGGGGGAGGCCACAATCCACATCGAACTGGCGCCGTTTGTTGGATCCCCGGTAACCCTGTCAGCTCTCTTAAAAAAAGTCTCCCCCACCCCACCCGCACCGAAGTCGCAGAGATAAGGACTCGAACCGTGACTGGCTGTTAAGCACCCCCTGGCTGGAGATTTCGACAATTAAATGTGCCCACTTCGTAGTTACGCCGTCTAGCCGTCGGCGAACTACGGAGCGGAGGGAGGCGTCTGCAATGGGTTTCTTGGGCTTCAATGACAGGAAGGGCGTCCGAACTGGGGACGGGGGGCGAGATGGGGAGAGATTATCGGTGTGGGACGATATGGGGGTCACACTGGGAAGATGTGGGAGGCCATTTTGCCGATGGAAGAAGAGAAGAGGGACAGAGGCGGGTGAGGAGTGAGAGGCGGGGGCTCTGAGGCAGCTCAGCGTGGGAGAAAGAGGAGCACCGGCCGCCAAGTGGGAGAATTGGTAGCTGCCGCCCATGGGGTTCAATGTCTTGGCACGAACTCAGAACGGGAGAAGGAAAGAGGAACACTCAAGTCGTTAACGGTACGGATAAAAGTGAGGTTGAAATAGTGTGCAACATCGCGAAATGTGCGTCAACCTGCCTCGCGATGCGGCTGCAGAGCTAAGAGACGCGATGCGCCCGCGAGATCTGGCTCTTTTCTCGATTTCCCCAGATTCTCGGGACGGTTCGCCCCTTGTTTATCTATGTTTTTTTTTCTCCTTGAATGTCGTGCCGCCGAATGAAAAGGAATCCTTCCCGTTGAAGAGCCTCCAGGAGACCCGGGTGTTTGGATCTTGCGGGCGCAAAGGGTGGGTTTGGGGGAGGTGTCTGCGGGCGTTGCGGGCGCAAAGGCGTGGTGTTTTCGCCGGCGCTGGTGTGTGTGTGTGTGTCCAGTGTGTGTGTGTGGCGCATGTCACTCTGCCTACCTACCCGAGTAGGTAGGTAGGCTAAGGCTGAGGTAACGCAGGGAGATAAGATAGCGATGTGCATCTGGTTGTCGTTAGTTTAAGGACTGCCCACACACCAACATATGCCTTCTACATCACCAAATGACGGATGTCGTTGAAGAAAGCACACAAGAGCCTCAATTGTGGAACACGACGGAACGGCGGCGGCCTTGGCCGTTCCCGACGCGGCGGGACGAACGCACTGAAGAAAACGTGGATGGCTTTGCGTGAGGGTTTTCATCATGTAAATATCGCGTAACCGTTTCCCCCGACACCAGGCCCCCGGGGGTGAGGGGCGCTCGAGCGAGGTCTTGGCTGGGCGTAGGGCGGACAAATCGGGGCTGGTGCCGTTGGAGATCGATCCTTTGGGTGAGCGTGACTTAGATTACCGAGGAAAGGGGATATTAAGATGGAGGGATTGGTTTTTGGGTCTTTTGCACGATCTTTTTGATGGGTTTTTGGTGCTTGTTGGTTGTGGTTGGTTTGGCGGGTGACTGACGGAAGTTGGGGTAAGCGGGCTAGGGTGGGCGTTTACCCCAACATCTCCAGATTGGATATGGACCTCGGCTCATCACGCCGGTGAGATGAGCTGATTGAGCCTTGATCGCGTCTGTGATGGACTTAAGAACGCTGATGGAGATTGCTGATGACCTGCATGGACACGGGTGAGTGTTTGAGCTGCACGGATCCAGCCTGATCCTTCAGAAATCGCACGCCACTCATATGCTCCTGGCACCCCGGAGCCCTGAGACTACATGGACGAGTCAATGAGATAGCTTAATGGTTTGAGATCGAAATGCATGGTATTTCCATTCAGGACGGGGTAGATGCAAAGTTCTAATCTCGAAGTTGAGTCGACGATTCAATTCGAGGTGCTCACGTCGCCGTGTGGTCAGTCAGTAATCGAGGCCTCGGTATGTTTCACCGATGATGGATGATTAAGATATCATTTGGAAGGTGAACATAAGCCTAGATTGTATTTTGATTGTCTTCCACTGGGTTAGCTGCGTTGATTTGGTTCCGTCCCGAGTTCACTCAGTCGTAGGTTCTAACGCTTCTTGTTGTGTGAAAGCCACTCGCGTTTCTACGTATCTGATGATATGGCAAGCCATGCCGATCGGAATCGAGACTTTGCTGCAGCACCCCCGTTGAACGGAGTCACAGAGACTAGGTAGGTAGAACATGCAGAAATGATACTCGCTAGTTCAATAGCACAAGTACATCTGATTGTAATGGCTAATGGATCTGCAAATGTCAGTCCGTCATGACCCTCATCTTCCATTCCGAGACGATGCCTTTTGTCAACCTCGACAGTTCAGTATTGGCAAGACTTTTGCTAGCCGGGCAGTGTCCCCTAGAGCTATATCGTAGTGTACCTAATACTTTCACGAGGACGACAGTAGAGATAGACAGGGATAAAGATGGACGACGAGGACGACGAGGACAACAATAGTGACGACAATAGCGATAACAATAGCAAGTATAGTCGTTTTTGCATAGATATAGGATGTACAGATTGTATACTGCTCATGTGGTGGACACTACCCGCATAGCCAACTGACACTGCCTGTCTAGCAAAGCTCTTTGGCAAAGGGGGTATCTGATGATCCTGCTCAAGGCCATCTCATAAGCTCTGCATGTCGGACTTTTGTCCTCGCCAGCTATACCTTAAGCTGGGTTGAGCTCCATCGAACTCTCCATCGAACCAGAATTCAGTCCTCCTAAAGAGAGGTCGCTGGTCTCAACGTGTCTAGGAACACCCTATCTTCATAAATTCTTGTACTTGTGCTTGTTCTATCCAAATACGTCATAGAAAGTCTGTAGTTCGCCACATTTTCTACGTTTTAGAAAGGCATGAAGACATAGCATCTGTCCTGAATTATACGATGCAAGCGCTCCGATATATTGTCTCCATGTTCTCCAGAGGTGCTACAAATTGGGTTGAACCAAGTTATTCGATTCTCCCACAGCTCCTGATCAGACGCAGTTAGTTGTCCTTCTTATCTGTCTCAGAGTGGCTTCCCTATGTACAATGAATTTGATCAGCAGATTATAAATCACGTTAAATAAGCCCGTATATATCAATCCTCTCACTAAGCAGTTTCTGGTCCCCTATTTCATAGATACAAAGCTCAGTCATTCGGGATGGAAGCTGTAACTCTGGTATAGCTCTTGTTGCAGCAACCTCATTGCCATCCTAAACTGCGCAGCATACCTGAGACCTTTCTTGAGTCACTGTGTCCTCCCTATCTCTCAGATTCGAGAGGCTTATGAGTTGGCTTATCCTCGAAATCCAAAGACACTAACCCTTCCTCGTCGACCTTGAGTGGAAAGTAGTGATTGCTCAAAGAACCCGGGTTGCTCGACAGAGCTGTATCAGCGCCCAGCCATAACGGAAAATGGAGGCGATCACGCTGATCGTCAACTTTGTGGTGACCAAAAGCTACGCCACCCTAGTTCAGCGATGTTTCGGAGGCGTCTGATGGTTCATCTTCGCACGACTCGAAATCAGAGATGGCACTGTCGTGCTTGTTATCCAGGCCTGCTCCATACGAGGACGAGCTATGCGTCTCGAGGTTGAAGTACTCGATGTAGTAGTCCTGGATGTCATCTGGCGCTCCTGGTGGATGTGAGACTTGGTTCTTTGCCATGGTGTGGTTCGGGTCCCACAACTCTTGCATCCAGCAGTCAAAGCCTGGAAGCAGAGGGTGACATAGGTTTTGGTAGTATCGGTTCTCGCGCTTTTCAAGCAACCGCTTGGTGCGGTGGTAGTGTATTGTCCAGGAAAGCGCTGAACGAAAGGGCTCGGTTTCGGGGCTGACTTCGCCTGGCGGTGAAGTCTTCGATGGTTTGGCTAAGCAGGAGAGGAAGGCAACGCAGATGTTCAGAAGGAGTGTATTGGCGTTGACGAGGGAAAAGTTGTGCTGAAAATGGTGAAGCTGGCTCTCATGAGGCGGACCTAGGAGTGGAATTGTGCTGCGTTTTATCTCTACAGCCGAGGTCTTCAGCGCGAACAAGAACTCTCTTGCTGTTTCGTGTACTGGATACACTTTCTTCTTGATAGTACGAATGAAAAGGCCACAAACATGTTTCAGGTGATTCTCGAGGGGGTATACGAGTCCATACTCTACGTCGTCAGTTGTCAGCTTTGTACGGCGACCCGGGTGTCGTTCCGGACTTCCATCGCCGGAATCATCACCATAGGGGGCTACCGCAAGTGCGATATTGACTTCTTCGACAGTGAGTGATTGTGCGGCCGCAAAAACGATATTGAGCATTTTCCTAGCTTTCGTGGGTTCCGGTCTCGATGCGAGGAGTTCCGAATAGACGCTGACTATGTCTCTCGTATTGAGAATTCCATCAAAATCTTGTCTGAAAGCCCCGCTCTCGACTTTCTCTTCCAAGAGACTCAACAAGAGCGAAACCCAGAGAAGGGTGCTATCAGCTCAGCTCGGCTTGCAAGCTCTTGAGGAGGCCTACGGACAGACCGCGGTCAATAGTGTCTCCTATTTTGGCAGCAACCACCTGAGAGACATTATTGCTCATCGACTCCGTCTCATCTTCAGCCCTCAGTCGCATCATTTCGTATGTGGACTTTTCCTGAGCTACCCGTGGACCTACTGTGTTTGCCGGACCTGGAAAGGAAACTCCAGTCCATCGCTACTGTTGCTCTTCTAGAAGCTGCAGCTGCACACCTACCGTCATCAACCTGTGCCCATTGCCGATTCGCTCTTTCATGCTGATTGATTTGTGGCGTTGCCAGTCACATCACATGTAAAGCGAGCCTGATTCTGCCTGTGCCTGCAGGTGCAGGTGAAGTGGCAGTAGTGAGTTCTGATATCCCCAAAGTGATTGGCCAATTAATGGGCTGTAATGGTGGCAGTTATGGCAAGACGTGGAAGGGGTAATAGCCAATAATTCACGCTAAGTCATATATACGAAATCACGACTGTCTTCAACAGCAAAAGGCGGCCGATAGTATCCTCATACCAAATACCCCCGTCCCCCCCCCCCCTCTTCTTTTTTGGCGAGAGGCAGATCGTTGCACAAACCAACGAACGCCACTGTTTTCTTGCACTTACCACTTGCCGGGTCGCCAGGTATCTATCGGATCTTAACAAGAGACCTTAATTGATGGCTTGACCGCATGCGGCCGATCGAGCTGATGACGAATTTTCAATATGTTCTTATCGAAAATGTGTTGGATCAATGGAATGTTGTTGGATTGTTGACAAGTCCCCAGATGCACATCGGCAGCTTCTGTTAGTGCACGACCTCCCCTTGCGAACAAACATTACCTCACTATTAGTAGTGTTCAAGTTGTGTCTCACGCTCAGCCGCCCATTGACTTACATGAGGGCGCGGGACATTCTTTGTTGAATAAATTGCCAACCTTCCACCTGCATCATCACGATTGATTCCTCAGCAAACTATTTCGATCGCATCATTTGAACGTGCTCACCATACGCCAGAACCATGGATAGCGACGATGGTGAGCTTGAGGGCTACGATTACTACGACTATGATCCCTGGGACGCTGATCTCATCGAGGACATGCTTTACCATGACAGAGTCGACTTCGCTCAGGAGATGGAGAGCCGCCTGGATCTCCTGGGCCAAACGTGGACCTGGTTCGACATTGACTGGTCAGAAGATCGTCTTTACGACGATGGGGTTGAAGACTGGGTTGGTGGGAATATGCTGAGCAGCGCACCTCCTGGGTGTGATATTGATCCTCGCCCTATTCTTCATGATCGGAGATGGACAGACCTGAAGATTCGTGATCGCGGCAAAGAGCTATGCACCGGAGAACTTCAGCCGGCAAGGTTCACAAGTTGGAGCCTCGGTGCCATTTACCAGCGAATGACCGACATCGATATTGCTTCATATCAAAGACATCTGGCACGTCAAGAAGTTTGAAATCAACGGGCAGCCAGCCTCTGCGAAAGTCGCCCTCAAAGATGCCCCTGAAAGCCATCATGTGGAGCTTGCCAGAAGGCTTCTTCTCGAACATGATTCGTTACGCGGAATCGCACAGGAGCGTTCGCGTTCATCTCTCAGACCGCTTACCTTGATCGATCTTCCGCTTGAGGTTCTCAGCTTCGTGGCGCAGTACCTCGACAAGAGTACTAGCGAAAACCCGAAAAGTGTTGAGCTACCGTACAAAGCGGATGGCTCCTCCTACATCCAATGCCTTCGCCTCACCTGTCAAACCCTCAACCACGCAACTTCACCCGCGCTACTGCATTGTGTGACAGTGCAGATGACGAAGAGTTCTCTGGATCGACTTGAATACATAGCCGAGCGCCCACACCTGCGCAACGGCGTTGAACGAGTTCGCATTTCACTTGGCTACTTCTGCGCCACAGTCGCGGCCACTGTATGGAACTTCACGGAGTACGCGTTCTGGATGCTCCGGTTTGCGCTTTATCGGCAGGACGAGGAGCGTCGATCCATCCTTACTGACATCTCCGGCATTGAAGACGCGATGCTGCGACATGCACAGCTCCGAGATCTCTTAGACTCTTGGAAAAAGCTTTGTACCACCCCGAGAGATGGTGCTGACGGGGAGCAGAGATGGCTGGCTCTTTTCCGTCAACAACGTGAACTCGTGGAGATGTATGAGGCGTACAAACGCAGTTTCGAAGAGTATGAGTCAGTACAACAAAACTTCGTCAACAAAGTTGCCAACGCACTGTCTCAGATGCCCCGATTCACTCGTTTGGAAGTCTCGGATTATTTATGGAGGTCGCGACGCAAACGTACCGTGCGGCAAGATTTGGGCTGGGCATTGGAGTCCGATAAGAACTTCATGGAGGGAGACAACTATAGAGAACTTTTCACGAAGCCGATGCAATGGGATCGTCTTGCAGGATTCTCGCCCATGGGGGGTGATTTTTCTTTTGAGACTTTACCACCTGTTGACGTTCTTGGTCAACTTTTCCCCCTTCTTGGCAGGCTCGGAGTCCAGCTTACCAAGGTCGACATTAACATCACATCCCCGCCGGGTTTCGAGGCTCTATGCCCTACAGATGTTGAGGCTCGACAAGGCATCGTCAAACTTTTACAGAAAATGTGGTTCTTGCGCTTCAAGATCAGGCCACTAGCCGACTGGAGGAATTACGATCGAAATCCGGTTGACGAGGACGGTGTTAATCACGTCTGGAAGCCACGCTCGCAAGAGGAGTTGGTAGGCCTGGACACTTTTCTGGACGCTCTCCTCGATACAAAGAGTCTGAGTCTACTCATACTGGACTTCATTACATTCAAGAACGACAAACTTCAGGGATCCTCGGCCGGGAACTGGTATCTGCCGTCCATCATGAAGCCCAGACAATGGGCGCAGCCACTCCAGGTGTTGCTGAACGCCGTGTGTCTTGATTCGAAAAGGCTTGACAGATTCATAGGAGATGGGCCAGTGCATTTTCGTCAATTCGAGAATATCTATATGGCGCGAGGAACCTGGAACGAGGCGCTGGACGTGATGCATCAAAAGTACGACCTGAGTGCCTACGACGCGCCAAAGACTTCCTTTACCGCCACCCATATGTTTCGAGATCTAGGCGGTGCCGAAGTTCAACATATGGATGAGAATCAGCAGCACGATGCCTTCGAGACCACAATATCTTGTCGTCCTTCGTCTTTACATGCGTATTTCTATATCAAGCACGAGAGAGAAGACAATCCCTTCCGACCTTTTGCGCAACATGTTGTGTAAAATTCGGGCCTCAACTACTCAGCGGCGCCAACTCTGGAAGACGACTACGGGACTGGCTAAGGTTCAGACAGAGCAAGCACTGGAGTGTCCCGACAGCAGGAGACGACCGGCAGAGAAAGATAGCCTTTTAGATTAATTTCAGAGTGTCGATTTCTATCCTTTAAAATAGTCTTAATCACCGTTAAAGCATACCTAATTCTACCCCCCATCCTCAGGACCTTACACCCTCCGTCTTCAGCTTCTCCCACAACTTCTCTTCCTCCACCAAGATGTTCTTTCCGCTGAAGTCACCCTCAAAGTCGATGTCGGGCAGCAGGCTCTGGTACGGCACCACACGCACTCTCACATCCGACTTCTCCTTGGTCCCAAACTGCATAGCCTCGACAACTTGCCCGTCGCCGTAACTAGCGTCCGTCACTATGCGCAGCATAACCTCGGCACACTCCGTAGCCGACATGTTCATGTCTTGCTCGCGAACTTTTCCTACACAGTACGGCTGGAGCACTGCTGGTGTGAATGTGGTCGCGGGACACATGGAGGCGACTCGGATGCCGAGGCGAGCCTTCATCTGGGCCAGGCTCAGAGTGAAGGAGTTGAGAGCGCCCTTGGTGGCGTTGTAGAGCGGGGTGCCGATGGTTGGCAGGTATGCACTCAGGGACGACACGAAGATCAAGTTGCCTGCAATCTTGTTCTGCAGCCAGTAGTCGATGGCGATCTGGGCGAAACGGATGGGTCCCATGGCGTTGACGGCGAAGATGTTGTACACTCCGGGGGCAGCGTTCGGGTCATCCTGGGCCAGCGGCGAGACACCCGGAAGATTCCAGAAAGAGCTTGTTGGAGGCTCCCTATAGATTTGCGTCAATACGTACTCCATGCTACTAAGGCAAGCCCATGATTCGTACCAGATGCCAGCTCCGGGGCAGAGAAGGTCGACCCTGCCAAACGTCTTCAGGGCAAACTCCCACGTCTCTGATATCTGAGCCCAGTTGGACTGATCCATCTTGTGGTAGACGGCAGACGGCGAGTCATCTTTGGATGGATGAGGATACTTGGCGATGAGTTCCTCTGCTTCCGGACGCAGAGCAAGATCAGCAAAGATAACAGAGCAGCCCGCGGTGAGAAGCTGCTCGGCAAATGCAAGATTGATACCTAGAGTGGATGTCGATCAGACCACGATGTTCCGGGTATATCAGGGGTTTAGCACGTACCGCTGCCGGCGCCGGTGACGACGGCGAACTTGCCCTTGGCGTCCCAGGAAGCCATTATGTTTTTGTTGAATACAATAAACAAGTTTTGATAATATTCGGAGTCAGTTTGAGCCAAGAATTGAGGGGAATCTTGGGCGCATTTATGAAAATATCTTCAGCAGAAAGTGGATAGCGCCGCTGCAGAGTCCCTTTTCCCATGGCGCAAAGTCCGAGGCATTGTGGAACTCGAGACCCTGGCAGCATGAAGAAACAGCTCATATTGCAACCTTTGATGGACCAACGGTTGGTTCAGAGATTCTTCATATGCAAGAGCCAACATCGAAGCAGGGGTTGTGTGGATCCAGAGTGTCCGAATGGTCATAAGCCAAGGGTCAACAGCAACATATGTCTTGGTGCTGGGCAAGGTGATGACTCGAGAACGCAGGCTCTCTTTCAGGGTGATGATGACCTGGGGTCAGAATGTACATTGGGTTCCTGATGCAAAAAGACCTTGCACCAGGCGCTGCGGGATCTCATCTGTTTCTGGCCCCAGTGAGAGCTTCTGATGGAACCGCGCCTCGCATCAAAAAAAGCCTCATGATAGACTCCGAGACAACTCTCGACTGGTCGGCATTCCAATGCTGGTCTGCAGGTGATACGTTGTTTCTGGCAGGCAGGCTGTAAGGTGTTGCGTTGCGGGAGCCTGATTCTGTAAGCATGTGCCCCGCCTCGCCGACGATGCCTTCATTACCTCGTCCATCCTGAGAAACTGTCACATACGACCATACCCACTGGAAAACTCGGGATCCCGTCCGCTCTCCCATAGATAAGCCAGTGAGGGATGGAGTAGTAGTCGGGTCGGTGACGACCGGCGAATGCCCGTTGTTGTATGTTTTTGCCCTTTCTGTGTCTTTTTTTTGAAGCTGGGGCGGAGGGGCCATTGGTGGGGATGTTAGCGTGATGCATGGTTGGGGACGATGCGTCGGTCACCAAACTCCTCAGAACCATCACACGTCTAGATAAAACGCAAGTTCAAGCTGTACAACAAGATAATAAGCAGTAGTCATACATAAGTCTAGTTGATGGTCCATTGCTGAGCAGATGGAGACTTGGCATCCGACTTGAGTCCGAAAGTAATTACGCAGCAGTTGCGACAGAGTATTGAGGCGTAAAACCCCCAGACTTCTGCGTATCAGCCGCAAATGTTGCTCTCAAACTCGAAGTTCTAATTAGGAAAAACGTAAAACGCAATATGCTCGGATGTTCTGGGGCAATGCCCTCAAGTTGGTCGATCGAAGGCAGGCGTCTAGTCGTGTTGAGAGACTTCCTCACCTGAACTTAGCAACTTATAACTCGAAACAGATCCATAACGTTGGAGAGAGCTCTCGTCACTGTGATAATTCGACATTTGCTAATGGTCCGGACTACACAAGATGACCTGGCATATCTGTGTCGTTGCCTTGCATTACCCACCGATTTGGGCCTCAACCCGATGCTATTATGCGCTGCGAGGACAGACTAGTGTACATGGCGAGCTCGCAAGCTCTCTAATTGCAAAGCAACCCAATTGGATTCGCTCAAGGCAGTTGCGATCTACGCGACATTCGTGGTATGAGAACGCAAGTGTCCGGAACAAAACACAGCGGTGATTACGCCCAAGTTTGAGCACGTTCAAGTGCTCTACTGATACTTGCACCAACGTGTGGTTTAATACACTTCAGAGACCATCCATAATCGCCACCGCAGGAGGCTAGTCACAGCCCCAACGCCGCCAATAACCATCAAACTTCCCTTTAACAAGTGGATTGGTAGCCCATCGGATGTTATCAGTCAAAAGATGAAATCTCATCAAAAAGATCACATGCAACACCGAGCATTCGCTGGTCGTCTCCGACCCAACTACTACTTCGGCCCTCGCTGGTTTATCGATGGGAGAGCGGACGGGATCCCGAGTTCTCCAGTGGGTATGGTCGCATGTGGTGGTACCTCAAAGACACAGACTGATGTAGCCGTGGAGTGACTCCTGTCGGCAAGTTGGCTCGCTCAAACCCGGTCCCTTGCCATTGCGCCTGGCGAGAGATGCTACCAACAGGATGCCATGTCCGGCATGTGAATCTTCACCGCTTGACTCACGCTCGACGTAACGATAGCGTGCTCGATCTTGTGCCATCATGTCAGTCCAGGTTATCGCAGGGCAGTTGGTCTCAGGGGAATGAGTCATCTCCAATCAGGAGTAGTCTTCGACAAGGCAGGCCATGGTGACTCTAACGGTCTCAACCAGTCAGAAGCCCGCGTACAACTGCCATCATGTGAGATGAACTCATGTTCCAGACAAACTGCAGCGGCCTCAGCCGAAGCAGCATGCCTCGTTGCCCAACACAGAAGCGAACCCTCCTGGACATCTCCGGTCTATGGAGAAGACAGCCACTAAGCGCCACAAACGCCGCCCCCGCCTGCCAGCACTCACTCTACCTCGAACCATAGAGCTCCATCACCATCGCATTGTTTTCATAGCCCTGTCGTCATGATAACAGACAGACAGCCAATGGACGAGAGCAGCCCCTTTGGCCCCTGTCGTCTATATCGCACAACGTCAAAGCTTGGCTGCGTCCTTTGCGACAAACGGCATCACCAACTCACGGGATGTCAGCCGCACCGCAACGTCGAGCCAACGGCCTCGGTGCTGCCTGATCTATTCTTTGATGATAATCCGGCAGTTCGGGACCAATGACGAGATGAGGGGGCGATGAGAGGCCGCTCGCCATCATCCTGGGGTCGTAGCCCTGGTGAGTTGACCGGACTGGCCGTCTCTACAACCCTCTGAGCCCTCCCGAGTCTGACAGCGAGGCATTCTGGAAGACGGAGGCATCCTGGGAGAAGTGTTACCAGCAATCCGGTATCCGCAAGGAGCACTGCAAAAAACAGGAAGCCTTGTGAGGTCAAAGTGACGGCTACCGTGGGTCAAGAGTGTGGTTGATGGCCGCGTCGAAGGCGGCCGTAGAAGGCTGTGGACGGCTGTTAGTCTAAAAATGGACCCCACCCGCGACGGTCTGAGTGGAAGAAGAATAGGATGCCGGAGGAGACAGCCGGCCCGTTCGGCGGCCGTGGGGGCTGTGTGTGGTCCGTTTGCAGCGTAGTTCGGTGGGTTCCAGCGGCCCGTTTGGGCGGCCCAGAGGGAGGCCAGTCCCGCCCTACACCAGCGGCCGACGGCGACACTCGGCCAATGGGAGCGCTCGGCAGGAGAGAGAAGCCGTGGCTGAATGGAGAAGAAAGGACGTTGCTGCTTCCCCTCGAACTCTCGGACGGTGAACAGCGCTGTGGAAGCCAAAAATCAGTGGATTAGGTAATGGAAGCCACCTAACCTAAGCCTTGAACGGCGTGGTGAGCGAAGCATTACGGGGGACATCCATCCCCTCTCGGTCCAGTGTTCCTCGGTGTCGGCCGTGCGGTGCGGCGTCTCCACTTTTAACCTCTTCACTCCAGGTCGTCGACCAGGGTGTCGCCAACTCTCAACTTCGACTTCGACTCTTCCATCGACACTTGGCCAGGGTCGCCATCGCACTCTGACGAACCACAGCGCACGAAACAGGCAAAGTCGTCGTGTTTCTGCTCGTCGTCGCATCGTCGAGTTCCCCTCGTGCTCCTCCCTCTACCCCACAGCGCGTATGCTGTCCTATCTCGACGGCTGACGGGGGCGAGAGAAACAAAAAAGGTCTTTGCGCGCAAGAGAACGGATCATTATCTCATATTGTTCATGCATCGAAGCAGTCCAGGCGCCAGGGGGCTCCCATGCCCGCCGCCTGCGCGCGTCTGAAGTCTGCGGTGTCTGCTTCGCTTGCTCAAGCTTCTACAAACCACCTGATCTGGTTTCACAACCCCAAACTCTGTCGACCGCCGCCCAACTACATGCGCTCAGTCACCACTCGCAAAGCTGCGGGCGGGCGACCTCTCCTCTCCCACAATCCCGGGACTACGGCTCCCATGAAGGGGGTTGACGAAGACAGGGCGGCGCCAGGGGTCGGGCTGCGGTAAGGCCAGCGCAGACACGCAGGACCACACTGACGCTGGGACTGGGACCGGAGAAGGACAGAAATGCGGGCTACGGAAAATGGAATTGTGTCTTTCTAGAAGGTCAATCTGACCAGCTCCTCGACGCAGGGGCATGCCAGCCAGTAGCTGCTCTCACTTCGCCATTGACTCCCTTCTACCGCGCATCCCACCCCCTCCTCCTGCTTCCCATATCATTTCCATGGGACTTGACGCCCACCACTCGCGTGAGCACTTGGCCCTGCCCAGGTCTCGTCGGGCCTCCTCCTCCCACTGCCCCCTGGTTCCAACAATAATCCAGCATCGCCAACGGCATCTTTCCTCTCTCTGGCTGGGGGTCTCTTCATCGTTGGCCTCACTCAGCCCCTCCCCGCCCCTCCTCCGGCACATGTGCCTCGTCGTGCCTGGTCTATAAGAAGTCGATGGACGTATCACCATGGAGACCCCGACTCGCGCAGTCTCCAGGAAGCATATAGGACTCTGCCGCACCTTCTCAGCCTAATGTCTTCTCCCACTGCCGTCCCAGTCTCCAAGTTCAGAGAGCTTTCTCTCACCAGGATGCCTCCCACAACCAGATCGCAGGCTCAACGGCAAGTGCCCCAACAACAAGACGACGAGGACTCATCCGAATATCACGACTCCAGCTCCGAGTCCGAGTCCGAGAGCGGCTCAAGCAGCGACGACGCCATGAGCGAAGACGACGACGATGACAACGGGGAGGGAGACGAGCCAAACGTTGTCACGTCTCCCTCCAAACTATCTTACAGACTAGACAGGCTGTCTCCCGAGGACCGCAAGCGCGTCCGCAAGACCTTCAAGAAGCCGCCGCAGCTCTCCCTAAAGCTCTGCCTCCTCCACGACAACCACTACGGGTTCGAGATGACGGAGCTGGTGCACCGCTCCATCCGCATCGGAGGCCCCGGCAGCCGCTGGAACGGTCTTCACTGCTCCTGCAGGGCGACAGACAGCCGGGACGGGCTGCCTTGCAAGCACCTGATCTGGCTCCTGGACCAGGTCGTCAAGCAGACGCTGTACGACCACGACCCGGCGTCTCCGCTGACCATGACGCCCGGCGGCTTCTCAGAGGAAATCGGCGACCCGTACAGCGACATATCAGCTTTCCACTCAGACGTGCTCGCCGACGGCCTTCACGTCTTCAACCCCGACTTCGGAAACGGAGACGACTCCGATGACTCGGATGCCTCCGACGAATCCGACGAATCCGATTCCTCGGAAGAAGGCGACACATCGCGCCCTCTCGACCGGCCCATCCCCCATCGCATCCAGGAAGTGCGCGAGATGCTCTCCGCCATCTCCTCCACCGCCCCAGAGGACTTCCGCCCCGACCTCCTCTCCTCGCCGACCTCCTCCTCCCGGCGCAGCAAAAAGAGCCCCATCAAACGGCGCGACCTCGAGGCCACCGTCTTCCGCATGCTCCTCGCCAACGACGAGTTCTTCCACTACTTCCTCTCCCAGATGCGCTCCACCGACCCCGTCAACGACCCCTTCCGCAAGCTCTCCCAGCGCGTCGACCGCGTCCTGCACGAGCTCGACGCCTTCGCCGCAGGAGACCCCTCCCGCCCCGCCTCCGCAGAAGGGCCCCGCGACGTCGCCTGGGCCGCCCGCCACATCACCGGCGTCGTCGCCCTCATCCGCACCAACATCTTCAACCGCGAGCGGCCCCTCGAGCCGTGGGAGCGCTCCAGCGCCGCCCGCGCCCTCGTCCGCATCCTCGCCGGTGTCGTCGAGCGCAACCGCGACTTCGTCCCCCCCGGTCTGAGGACGGCGGCGTCCGTCCCGCGGCAGGACCGGAACCTCTTCCTCCGCCTCGTCGGCGACCGCGACGAGGGCTTCGTGCTGAACGTCCTCGACCTCCTTCCCCCGGACGCCGCCGCGCCGTTCCTGCACACCCTCGAGGCCATCCAGGACCAGCTGGGCGTCCACGGAGCTCCCGCGAGCTACGTCGAAAAGTTCCGCTCGCTCATGTCGCGGCTGAGGAGGCGGGCGAGCGTCGGGTCCTCTTCGACTCCTGCCACGGGATCCAAACGGCAGAGTCAGGGTCCGGATCGAGGCAGCAAGAGGGTGAAGTGAGTCACGGTCTTCTGCACAGAGAGAGACCTGCTCTTCTCCAGAAACCTTGTTGTCACCTTATGGAGGGGACCGGCTTTCCTACCATGCTTCACTTCTTCTGGCTGGCTGTCTGCGACATTTGCCTCCGTCCTTTTTCACCCTCCCCTTTTTGAAAAATCCCCTGTTCATTAAAGTCGTCATTTCCTTGATTCTCTGTTGTTGAATATCCCCCAGGCAGGTTTCTTTGCACACCCACCATCTTTCCGTCTAGACTGCCCAGCTACTGTACATAGAACATTGAGCCCAAGGCCCTATTTGGGGTGCTTGTGCAAGAAGTGGTGTACATTTATCTTAATCGGAGTTTTGTTCTGTAATTTAACATACCATGACCCATCACTCAAACTCATCTAGCCCCCTCCTCCTATGAATTACATGATTAAGTGTGCGTCCTTCTCACACAACGCCCCTCGTCATGACTCTGCCTGCAGTTTCTCCAGCTGTTCGAGTACTTCGCGCAACGAGGGTCTGTCAAAGTAGTTGTCCTTCCAGCCGCCTTTTGCCTTCATCCGCTCCCTCATGGCCAAGAAGTCTTCTGCCCAGGAAATCTCCTTTTTCCACCAGGCTGATGCAGCCTTCTTGATGTCCTTCTGGTCATCGCCGTTCTCCGCATTCGTAAACGCCATCTTGCTCCCCTTTCTGACGATTCTGCTGTTAAGAGTGGCTCGACGTCCGCGGGTGCAATGATCAATGAGGTCCCTCAGTTTGGGCGGTGTCCTGAGGTAATCCGGAAACTCGATATGTGCTTCTCGACGGTAGGATTGCCATATAGAGGCTTGCTGTGGAGCGCCGGCGCCTTCAAACAAACACCACATGGAGCGCCGGCGCCTTCAAACAAACACCACA
>VNWS01000007.1:544427-573894 GCA_009800995.1 Colletotrichum sp. COLG31 | reverse complement strand
GGTTGACGGATTGACACCACTTAGAAGCTGCTGAGCGAATCGGGCATCAGAGTACCGGTCGAAAGGGTTACCAAGGTTCTCGCCATCCATGATATCCGTTTTCGGCCTCGGGTTGCTTCGATTGTATTCTTCGCATTTAAGAATGGTCGGCCCCGCAAAAGGTGCACCCTCCTCCATGGCGATGTCGGCGGGAACAAGTTGGGTAAAAGCTTGTGCCACGGCATTAATATAATCCCTATAGTTCTTGTTGAAGTTTGGTATTTGGTTCATATCCAGCTGGTATTTTTCAAGGTCCTCGTGTAGCTTCTGAGGGAGTTCCAGGTGAGGAGGATAGCTGTCTGCAGGGTTGCTCCATATGTAGACTGCCTGTTTGTCTGCAAATTCTCTCTTGACAGGAAAAGGGGCATCGACGCCCCTCGCCGCAAATGAAGATTTTGCACTTTGATCAAGTCAGTATATGAGGTCCAGGTATTGGAACTTTAGGATCAGCTTACGATTCTTCGAGGATTCTGTACATTTCTTTCAGTGGCAACTAAGCTCCTTGGTAGGTCCCCTTCTCAAGACCTTGATCTGCAACAAGAGATCCATCGGTTGCACCGTTCGCATCCGGTCTTAAGGCAATACGCTGCCTCTGGAGTTCGTTCAAGAACACTCCCCTGTCCCAGACGTCCATAGGAGCGTCCTCGACCTGGTTCGAAATTTCAGAGTTGAGAATATCTCGATATCGTGCAAAGTGGGGATCTGGCCCACAGCACCGAGCATGGACTGGGTGGTAGCTGACATTGTGAATAGTAGATTATTGAAGATTTGTTGAAGTAAGCTGAGTATGATTATCAATCGAGCACGATTGTCATGAAGAAGTAGATAATAGCTCAAAATCTGGCTGCTGGCTTGACTTTTACAATCATAAGGTAGGCCTGTAGGTGTTCACAAATGAGCCATTTGGTAATTTACAATCCGATTTGGAGGCTTCCGTTGTTATCAGACTTTGGTAGTCAGCAGCGAAAGGCTTCCGAACTGCGCCATGTTCGATTTCTCTGACCCTTGAACAGGAAGTCAATACGTGACCGAATATAAGCATACTTTCGATAGTTCTGTTTTGGCTCTAAAGTCACCAAACGAGCTGTAAAATTCCATTATTTGATACTGGCGACAGGTCCTTTGGTAGTCACACTGCCTATGAACTGATAGCATGGTGTTTCCGTCAAGAGATCAAAACCTTGCATCATACGATCCAGTTCGTATCGACTCATTCGCCTTGCCCACATAGATACTACACATAGTTTGATGTCTTGGCCGAGTAAGAGAAGCTTCGCGGCCGCAAGTTCTCTATTGCGATTGCAAGCAGGTCACTAGAGCGCCGTGTTCTAGAAACAGTCCAGCCGCAACAGCCTGGGCTTGGCGCAAACGGCCTAGACGACGGTCGTTTCGTGTGGCCTAAGTATGGGGAAATTTGCCGTGGTGGCAAAATTCCTCGACATAGGGGTTTTCTGGGTGCGTATGTCTTGGGAAACCCATCCTTTCGAGGGAGGTGGCCTATTTCGCATGCGGTCCAAATCACAACCAACGCGGGACGTTGGCGCGGCCCGTAGCGGGCGGTTCAGCCCGCCACACTCCTTGTAACCACCAAGCTCGGCATGCGATTCCACCCAACTAGCATGCTTTGGGACACACCCGGCGCTTGTTTGGTGCATGTCTTACTTCAGCCGTGGGACCGGAACTTAGGCATGGCCTGGCCAGACCCTGTTGTCACAGCTCTGCCACCTTCCAGTCCAATCACGATGCAAATGAAAGTCAGCGTACTCCAAGATGTCCTTCTAGATGTCTCAGCTGTTTGACCCGTTTTCGTCTATCTCGTCCCAGCAGCCTGTTCCCAGGGAGGGCTCTGTCCAAATAATCACAGATTTGATAGCCGAAGACCTCGCAAGCAGACGCTCAAGGGCCACCTGTCGACTCAAGTGCCGAGACCATCGCACAAAATTCATCAAGTGTGTGATTGAGGCGCCTTTGGTGAAGATCTTGGAAAAAGGAATGGGCGAATTGAAGCCTCCTGGACTGACGAAACCGTGAAAACCCTAAACTTCAGATCCCAGATCGATAAGCCGGCTTGCTCTAGGCATCTTCGCCCGAGATAGGTTTTGTTTCGAGATGTAGCGAGAATGAACTTGATCTATGGCTGGCTGTTCGACACGCCACGGCGGCCTTAGCCTTTCCAAATCCCCTTAGATGAGGGTAACTTGATCCACGCAACCAGAGCTGGAAGTATTGTGGCTGCTGGTGTCAAAATGCACCTCACCCTGCTAGGTTTGAGTACCTACCGGTTTCAAATTTTCTGTAACGCACGCCTAGCCTTTCGATCTCTAGTTGGAAAGACATGTGGACATGGCTGACCATGCAGAGAAGAACACATCGTGTATTTAAATGCCCTACGCCGTACTTTTGTTGAATAGTAATAAACCAGCTTCTACCAGCAGCCTCCTGTTTAGCTACCACCTTATTATCAAGTCTGAACTTCAGAAAATCTTTCCGTCATGTCCACCCAAACCATTACCTCAACCACCGAAAACGGAGTATCGGTCACTACCGACCAGCTTCCACAAGACCTCATCAATGCGATGCAAACCTTGTTCGGCAAGCACCAAGGTTATCGCACTAGTATGTAAATCCATCCTCCTGATGAACTCCCATCCTGACCATTTCCTTCTTCATAGCCCATGCCAAGGGTCTTCTTGTTGAAGGAGTTTTCAAGCCCACGGAGGAGGCAAAGACTCTTTCGACAGCAGCCCATTTCAACAATCCCTCAACTCCAGTCATCGCTCGCTTCTCGGTCGGCGGGGGCTTGCCTAAAATCGCCGACTTCGATCCTAGAGCCACTCCCAAAGGTATTGCAGTTCGATTCCAGGTCGATGAGAACACGCATACCGACCTGATCTCACATTCGTTCAATGGCTTCGCTGTCAGGACCGGAGAAGACTTTTTGGCTTTTCTTAAGGTCTTCACGGCCTTTGGTGTTACGCAAGATGCTCTTGAAAAAGCACAGAAGAAGGGCGGAGATACCTCCAAGGAACAGGCAGCATTCAACCAAGCTCAGCAGATGTTTGGCGCATTTCTCGCCATTCACCCATCCGCTGCCCAATTCGTCAAAGGGGCGAAGCCAAACCCCTACAACTATGGTACCTTGCAGTACTATGAAGTCAATACTCATGTTCTCACCAACGTCGACGGCAAAGTCAGTAACGTCCGTTACAGACTGGAGCCCGCAGATGGAGAGTTTCTCTACACCGACGATCAGTTGAAGAACCTGGCGCCCAGCTATCTAGAGGATGATCTTCAGCAAAGGTTTCCGGAGAAGCCCATTGTTTTCACTATCAAAGCTCATATCGCGGACCCTAACGATGTTTTGGATGACGCCACGGTGCCATACAAGAGCACAACATTTGTCCCGGTCGGGACGCTGGAAATCAACAAGGTCTGCGATGACAACGTTGAGAGGCAGCAGCAGATTGCATTCAGCCCCACTCCAGAGAAGGGCGGTATTCAAGGCATTATGTCTTCCCAGGATCCTCTCATTCAAGTCCGCAAGGGAGTGTACTGGATCAGCGCTGACCAACGCAGACATGAGAAGCAAACCGAGACTACGGAGTTTGAAGAGGAAAACTAGTTACTGTATGAGTCTATGGTTAGCTACCACCTTAGAGTTTATTCTCTGCGCAGAAAGAATTGAGAACCACATTCCAGAAGATGAGTAACACTGAAGACAAGTGGGAATGTATGACAACGAAAGCCTGAAGGGGATATCGGTTATACCTGCATAATTTCCCGAGCAGCTTCCACAATCTCCTGAGTGATATCTTCGACCTTCCTTTCGACATCAACTCGCAGTACTGTTTCTTCGCCTAGATAACCCCGTGCGGCTTTGGGGCGGGGAATTGAGCCAAAAGTCGTCATTACCCTGGGATCCAAGGGCTTCAATACGGGAAGCTCCTCCTCCTCCTCGTATAGAGGAACAAAGAGAACCCCGATGCCATATTCTTCCACGGTCTTTCTTATTGAGTGTTTGTGCCATGTCTCCAGCTCGGGGTGTGTGACGACCATCAAGGCAGGGTTTGACTTGCGCCCGATCTCATCCCCACGCGGAGTAGACATGACAGGCTTATTGACATATTTTGTGGTTGAAGGAACTGAAGACATGAAGCTTCTCGCGATGCTGGAAGTCGAAGCAGCATCCGAAGTAGTGGATGCGATAGAACTGAAGGAGCCTCGCCGACTCGACGATGTCGATGTTGTCTCACCAAAGCCAGAGAAGCCTTCATTGGCAGGCCGGGACTCTTCGGGGAACAAAAAACCCGTTCTGGTCATCTTGGAAAGCCACATGCGCTCATATCGCACCTCATTCGGTCGGACAGCTTCGTCATAGCCGTCAGCTCCCGAAGAGCCTCTCGACATGCCTACTGTGGCGGCTTTGGCTGACGTCTCATGCAAGCTATCGCCTTGAAAGAGAGGACAGGATAGTGCAGTAGCGACTGACTTGGCGATCTGAACCTTGCCTGCCACCGATGTCGAAGCTGTGATGAGAATGATATACTTTGATGGTTTGGTATTCTCCTGAAGCTCTGTCTCCGGTTTATCGGGGAGACGATGGAGCATCGCCTGCGGCGTTGGTGGACGAATCGGATAGTCAGACATCCTGCACACGCCGAAATATGGTCGCTGTTTTTGTAGTATTACGGGAAGAAGATTGTTCGGTTGACCTGACGCTCATCGTTTGACGACCGCTACCCCGCTTTGTGTGGCTTCAGGCTACCGGATCCTTCGTGGATATTCGGCCGAATCACATGACACCAGAGTCATCCCATTGCTTCTCTGAGAAAGATTTCCGCGTGATTATGTACCAAAGTTTTATTCAATTACATCTTCAGCTATCTGTCTATGTCTTCTGGTACGTGTACCGCGGCCCTAATGAACTCATCACCCTTAATTCCCGTGGTTTGACGTAGAATGGTTCTGTCGCGTCGAAATACTCGTTGTAGTAGTCTTTTGTCATTTGATGCTTTTCGGCTCAATCAACAGCTGGAAAGTTGAGGGAATATCGGATCATCTCACCTTCATAATCCAGTCTACGGGCTCAGACCTTTTGATGTTTTAGCCCCGACTCAGACAAATACCACCATCAGCACCACAGGCCACTCACCACTTTTCAATCCAAGTAATCGTCCCGGGCGAATCGTGCACTTGATACATCTCAAAGTTCATCAACTCGGGCTCCCTTTTCATCCTCTCTATCGTCGGCTCGGCGGCTTCTAGGAACCTCGCTACGTCCCTGGGCCGGACGTGAACCGTTACGTGGAAAACCGTCGACATCGTAACTTGAATACAGGCTGCGATCCGATGAAGTCGATTGTTTTTGTCAGACGAAAGACGTCGTCAAAGCTACGGAGCTATGATCCCGGGGACCGCAAGCTTTATGTGGCACGCAATAACAGTCGCCCCGCACGTCCGAGGTCAAGCCCAACGGTAGCTCAGAGGCTGAAACGTCTGATGTCCGACCAGCTCCGAGGGATGTCTTGCCGGAATTCCGGACGTGCACTGGCGTTGACTTGCGTGATGTCATCCCACTATTGTCTACGGATTTGAAGCACAGGCATGTCGTTCAATCTTTGATTGGCTATGGGGAAGTATGTGATAGAGATGCTCCGACTGTTGATCAATGCGCTGAACCCGATGGAGCAACCTCTGAATGCGACACGCGATGTTTCTCTGCGCTGTCTTCGTTCCACATCCTTCGGTCCTCTCGCTTCGAAGCAAGCCACGCAAAGAACAGTATGGCGGTAGCGACCAGCAAGACACCGCACGCAAGTGCTAGTGTTACAACACAAGGCCCATAATACGTTTTCAATTCCCATTCAGTCCGCGTCCTGCTCGTAGAACTGCCCACCCACACAAGAGACCGTGCCGGCGTGTCTTTTCGTATCTTTTCGCAAAATCCAAATACGCAGCCCACAGCGGCAACGGTGAAGATGAAAGACAAGACGGAGAAAGCGATGGAGGCGAGGTTGATGATTCGATTGCGTCTGATCAGCCATGCTATGGCCAGGATCATCGCCACACCAGTCGTGGCTATTGCAACAGCCGGAAGGACGAATCCCAAGGTCAAGTCTCTCTCGCCGCCGGCCGTGCTCACGTAATAAGGATATGGATCCAGACCGCGCATGACCACGGCGGGGTTGTAGCCTGATGTGCCGTTGACTCTGACACAGCCTTCTGGGTGCGTTTCCCTGTTCGCAAGTTAGTCGTTCGGCCTGTTCATAATCGAAAGCAGGTCTCCTTGTTCCATGGCTACTTACCACTCTTCACTCGTATATTGACACCAGCCCCAGAGCCCGAATTGCACCCTGATCTCTCGATCGGTCACTCCTCTGATAGCCCTGTGAGCATCCACAGTGAGAAGAGGCAGGCTGGTGTTTGGAATGGACGCGCAGGTGACAATGAGGAGGGCGAATGCCACAAGCAAAGTCGAGGCACCGACCGCAGTCAACAGTCGAGCACCCATGATGATCAATTGAAGCGAGGGTTATTGAGAGAAGATTTGTAGGTACTGCTGGTCCTCTAGCCTTTTTGTAAGTGGTATATCTTTCGTTGTTTTAGAGCGGAATTTCGAATAAGACTGAACGACTAGAATCCCATGGGAGCTTTATACACGCAAAACGGATCGACAGGGTAAGGCTCGTTGGCAACTCTGAGTCCTCAATGCCATATGAGCAGGGCGAGATCGTTGCTACGATGGCGTGATGTGATGTCGCTCTTCTCTTGCAAACGGGCGTTGTCTATGCCTCATGTCTGAGAATCTGACGTCAATTCACGCTGGGCGCGAATCCGTGACCCAATCAGTTATGGATGATAGGATTCAAGGTGATTGATCGTCGGCTGTCAGCATTTCGTCTTGGCAGTGTTACCTCAAAAACATTAGAAACTGCGCCGCACATCGGCGTTTGCCTCTCAGGCTGGAATGATTCCTTTCAGCCCTCCAGCCACGTGCGGTATCGATCAATTGGCCTCGGGCGAAACTCCAGCACCCGCCAAGACCAACGCACGTCATCATTAGGCACGTAAAGATGTACGAAGTACTTTGGACATGATCAAACAGTTTTTTTTTGTCATATTTATCAGACTGGTGAAAAATGTGTACTCAAAATCTTGAATTTCTACGGACTCGCTACATAGTATAGCAACCACGGGGTATCTTTCTGCATTTCTCTCCTACGCCGACATAGCAGGTCGTGTCTGCTCATCAACAACCTCCCTGAAGATCTGGTTCTTCTTCGCCACATCAGCAGTACCACTGCGGTCGCCAAACACCTCGTCCATCTGCTCCAGGGTTCGGCCAGCAGTCTCGGGAACCAACCACCAGACCCAGACGAAGGACAGCAAGCAGAAGACGGCGAAGAAGATGTAGGCTCCGAAGCCGGTGTTCTGGACGAGGGGAGGAGTGATGAGACCGATGATGAAGTTGTTGATCCAGTCTGTATGATTGTTAATTTCTGAAGAACGGTCAAACCTCGTGTCGCGGATAACTTACTGGAGCAAGTGGAAAGGGCAACACCCTTGGCACGTAGAGACGACGGGAAGACCTCGGAAGGCATGGCCCTGGGGACGGGTCCCCAGGAAGCGCCGAAGCTGAGCATGTAGATCATCAGGAAGGTAACACTGACCCATCCCTGGGTCTGGTAGCTCGGCCAGTCGTGCGAGTAGACACCCACGAGCGCGGCGATGATCGTGTGGGACATGAACATGAGAGCACTGCCGATAAGCAGGATAGAGCGACGTCCGAAGCGGTCCATGGTCCACAGACTGGGAATGACACCGACCAGCTGCACACAGTTGAGAACACCGGACATGATAAGCTGCATGTTGCTGTCGAGTCCCATGGTCGCGAAGAGGGTCGGGGAGTAGTAGATCAACGCGTTGATACCGACGAATTGTTGGAAGAACTGTATCCAAAGTGGTTAGCATCCATGATTCTACGTTTTCTTCTATAGATAGAGAACATACCATCAGCAGAACTCCGACCTGAGTGCGCTTCCAGCAGCCAGCCTTGAAGCAGTCGGTCCACGAGGCAACTTCAAGCTTCAAGCTGCTTCCAAGGTCGTTGTTTCCAACAAGGGTCGGGTGGCGCTCGGCAGAAACGGAAGTCTGGAAGCGAGCCTCGGCGATAATCTCCATCCACTCACGGCGGACACGGGGGTCGGTGTCGGGCAGCGTGCGGAGCTTGGAGAGGTTGTGGAGAGCCTCCTCTTCGCGGCCCTTCGACGCCAGCCATCGGGGAGAGTATGGGAGGAAGATGGCGCCGAAGCCGAGGAGGAGGCCGGGAAGGATCTGGATGAGGAAGGGGAGTTGCCACGACCAGTGGTTCGGGATGCTCTTGGTTCCGTCTGTGGTGCATCAGTTAGAATGGCTCATAAGGTTGAGTTTCTCGTGGTGCTTACAAGTAATCCAGAATGAGATGACGATGCCGACGACAATCGAGAGCTGCTCAAAGACCAAGAGGGAGCCACGAATCTCGGGAGGCGAGATTTCAGAGATGTATAGAGGGACAACCATCGACAACCTAAATCAGTCAGTTCACGAAAATCGATTGGCGGAGACCGTAAAACTCACATGCCGATGCCCAATCCTCCGATGAAGCGACCACCAACCAGCATGTCGTAGTTGAGCGCAGAAGTCTGGATAGCGGAACCAATCGTGAAGACGACAACAGCAACCATGATAGAGCGCTTGCGAGAGATCCAGTCGGCGATCCAGCCCTGGTTGAGCGCACCGATGAAAGCGCCAAGGGTGATCATGGCCGTCATCAGACCCTTCTTGAAGCCAGAGCCGGCGGCGTGATCGGAGACTTCGGGGAATCGCTCGAGGAACTGTTCCATGACCAATGTGACCGAAATGACACCTTGGTCGTATCCGAAGAGTAGACCTCCAATCGCCGAGAAGGCTGCGCAGAGGGCTACATAGTGGGAGGAGAAGATTCCGCGAAATCCTACGTCGAAAGTGAGCGCGAGTTTGGGAGTTTAGTAGGTGATGTTTGCGTACCAGAGGGTCCGTAGGGATCGAGAGCATCATCGGAGAGAACTGTCTCTTGCTGCTCGGTCGAGGCGCCGAACTTGGTCGACGACTTTTCCAAGTCGGAGGCTGATGCCGGTCGATGAGCCATGATGAACCGCGTGTATACCGTATAAGTCTGAAAAGAGGTTTGTTAGTTCGTGACATTCTGACGTGGTGTTGATGTGAAACGGATGCCTGACTAAGCTGGGCAACGCCTAGGAGGGAGACCGGATTGGGATGAACTCACTTTGGGTAGTGTTGATATGCAACCCTGCGAGCTGGGACCAAGTAAAGGGAAGAATGAAAAAGCTCAATCCAGTCTGTGAACCGGAATCAAGTACGGGGGGTATCAAACTATGTTGGTGAGAAGGAGCTTGGGTCGCACTCGACTGAAATCTCAAGAACACAACATGATTCACAAAACATGGCACGACGAAGTCTTTATAGACTTTTTTGCTGGACCTCGCGTTCTCCCCTTCCTTTCCCCAAATTCCTTGGCCAGGGCCAGCCCAGCTGGTCCCGAAGACGCCCGTTCCCAATTGCACGGCATCGAAAAAACAAGACAAGGGCAATGGGCGCCCCACTGCGCTTGGAAAGCCGTAGATACTCGACGGGACCGACGTATGGAATAGCCGCAGCGAGCCAATGGCCACACGCTAGTTGTCACACACACACACACACACACTACTCTCTCACAAAAACAGGCACGCTCTCCTCACACATACACGAGCCGCTAAATCGTGGGGGAATTAAAAGAGGGTTTCTGGGGAATTGGAGAAATGGGGAATCCGTGTCAGCGTTCGCTCCGCTTCCAATACGCGGGCTGTCAGTGGCTGCAGGGGGGCGTAGTCACAGGGGGCCTAGGGTGAGTGTCTGTCGCTGGACCTATGGATTCCTCTTATTTTCGGCCATCAGTCCGGGTACCGCGAATTACGACCGGGGTTATGCCCGCGGCAGTTTTGGAGAAAACTTGGCCAAGGCTGGTTATTGAGACACAGTTGTCGTTGCCGGTGGGTTCGCATCACAGCAGTCTGCTGCTCTGCAGACAACACGTTGAGGGCCGATGACAGCGCCTGACGGACGATCCCTGCTCCGCCCCTGTGCTCGGCAGTGGTCCGTTAATCGAGCGCCCGGAGGTGGGACTATGGAAGAACTTCGAAGATGGAACAGCCGTTCTGTTATGTTCTGTCTCCTGACTGACAACAGACCGTCTTTCCATACACCGCCAGGGGGTGGTTGTTGGAAGATTCTCGCAAGTGAGTTTGGCCGTGGGGGATGGAAGTTTTGGTGGGGAAGAACAGTGTCTTCGAGGAGAGGCTCGAAAAGCTCCGGAATCTCGCCGTGGAACACTCCACATCAGATGGAGAAACCCCGTCTGGGGTGGTGGCCATTGGTCACTATGGGTTCCTGTTAACGCGAGTCAGGGGCGGGCCGCCTCTCTACGGCTGTAACATGCATTAACAACTTCGTCATAGGCTAGGGGTTGCCGTCTACTCTACCTAGCCAGCTATCCGTGTGTGCTCGCATTGCCGGGGCGGGATGATTTGGTAATTTGGGCCGGTGTAAAGCTCGCTGCGAAATGTGAGCCGGCCTAGGAGCTTTCTTCCTTTTCCACGCGGGGGAGCAAGTCGCCCCGATGCAGCCATTTCCCGTTATCACCAACCAGGAAATGCTTTTATCCCCTCGACCTTCCCTTGGCCACCACAATCGTCTCATTTTCACGAAAGAACAGCCGATTGAAGGTCGCAGACGACGGGGTGAAGGGTCCAAAATCATGTCGACGACATGTCTGGTACGTGTTTATTCCCACGCGACTTTTCTTTTAATCTTCATCGTTACCCCAGATTGTCCACCCGCACGTTTATTTCTACCCCGGATTTCGTCTAAGCAGCCACAAGATCTGAAGTCTGGAGTACATACGTCGTCTGGACTACATGTGGCGTCTGCAGTTTCTTCACTTTTGGGGAGCAAAGTTCAATTGCTGACATGACTTTGCGGTTTCGGGGTTTCTGCTCTGTTTTGCGTCTGAGCTGGGGAGAAAAATGCCTGAATAGAGAGTTCTCCAAAAACAAGTCGGAAATTCAGACCTCATTAAGCATCGAAACCCCAAAACCCACTCAAGCGCAACAACAGCCGCAGAGCCCCAAGGACCGCATTGCCAAAACCAGACCTGCAAAAAGCAACACCTCAAATGCGCGTGGAGCACCGATGACGCCGCTCCCGCTGGTCCGCCGTCCTCTCGGGCCGACACCACCACCACCAACACCACCACAGCAGCAGCAATCTCATGTATTCGATGCAGGGCGACTGGCAAGGACTGCGTCCCGGCCCCCGCTATTCGGTTCAAGCACTCTACCGAGTAAGGCGGAGCTCCCTCTTGTCTTTTCCTGCGCCGTGACCGACATGCGAAGTTTCCTGTTGCAGCCGGCCCTTGCCAATGGACAAGGACCACGAGAATGACACGCCCCCCGGGGGCCCGGTTCCGCGATGGACCCGGTTTCTGTCGTTATCGTCGGCCTCTCGTCACGAGGACCAAGGAGCCAGCAGCAGCAGCAGCTGAAGTGCGTTATTTTTCATTGCGGAACAAACCGCTGATCACTTTTGTGTTATCGTCAGGACGCCGAGTGCATCGGAGACTTGGGTGCGCTACCCGCGGCGTTGTAAGTCTTGCCCGCAGCATTTTCGTGCTTTTCGTCTATTGTGCTTCTTGGCGTGTATGCTTGAGAATGGAGACCCCGATAAGCCTCATTCTCATCTTGTTTTCGTTTTCGATCATCGATATTTGGTGCGTGACTTGTAGAGATTGACAAATGTTGTGTGCCTGGCAGTGCATTTCGTCGATGAGACGCAGGAACTCGAGGCCCTCTATTGGTCCGAGGATGGAAGCCCGCCCTTCATGAGGCAGGTCGATGCGCCGGCTCAGGAGCAGGCGGTCGTACAAGCAACCTCGGAGAGGTCGAGGAATTCGTCAGTTCAGCAAACTCTCCATGAGCATCTCCCCGCCGCCGCCATTAGTCCGTTCAACCAGCCTGCTTCAACTCGAGCCACGAGCTGGAAGGAGGTGCAAACACCTACGCCGTTGCCTACGGTCTACAGCTCAATACCGCTAGGTTCAACACTTGGACTGGCCAACTATGAACACCATGGAGACGTTGTGTTTCCCTTCACGCAACCCCATGAAGTGAGGTTGATGAAGTACTACCTCGAATACATGTGCACCTGGGTTAGTCTCCATTCATATGTGATCAATATTCATGCATCTCGGTCTAAAGACGCATACAGTTCGACCTTTGTGACGCCCGCCGCCACTTCGCCATCGTCGTCCCCCAGAGAGCAATAACCTGCCCGACCCTCCTCAACGCAATCTTCGCCCTCTCCTCCCGCCACCTCAGCCTGCACGACCAATACGACCCCTACGCCTCGGACCGCTACCACCAGGAATGCCTCAAGCACCTCACCGAGATCTCCAACGACAGCTCCGCCCTCACAAACGACGACCTCCTCGCCGCCACAATCCTCCTCCGCACCCTCGAGGAGCTCGACGTGCCCCTCATCGGGACCGACCACGAGGGCCACCTGCTCGGCATCCAGCTGTTCATGAACACGCAGAACGGCGGGCTGCCGCGCCAGAGCCAGCTGCGCCAGGCCTGCTTCTGGGTCGGCCTGCGTCAGGAGATCACCATGGCGTTCGCGACGCAGCGGCCCATCATGGTGAAGCTCGACCACCTCTTCATCGACCGCTCGTTCTCGCCGGCCGACGACGACTGCTGGGCGAACCGCATCGTGGTGCACTGCGCCGAGGTCGTGCAGTTCTGCTTCGGGGAGGTGGACAACCGCAAGAGCGAGTACCAGCGGCTGGTGGAGTACGACTGCAACTGGTTGAGGGCGCGGCCGTTGTCGTGGTTGCCGATTGCGTATAGCGAGCCGGATCCGGCGGCGGACCAGGCGTTTCCGCGGATCTTTTACATCAACCATGCTGTTGGTATGTTGGCTATGTATCTCAGCAGGAGTCAATACGCTAACTAAGCTTCAATAGTTATCGGCAACGTTCATGGCACCCTTGCGCGGGCACTCCTCATGTGTCACGACGAGAGCATTCCACGTATCGGACCAGCCCGTAGACTGGCGAGGCAGAAATTAGACGTAAGTCAACCCTCTAAACTGTCACTTTTACGCGCAACATTCTGATGAAGGAGTGCAGAACGACATTAGGACGCAAATACGAGAGCTTTGCGGCACAGCTCTCTCCAACAAGGACACAATCCCAGCCATGTTCACGGCCTGCATGGGCGTGACCGCGTGCGGCGACCGGTTCACCGACCACGTGGAGCAAAAGGCTCTTCTAGACATCTTGGTCAAGACGGATGTGCACCACATGTGGCCGACGGCGTCGGCGCAGTCGCACCTGAAGCGGGCGTGGGGTTGGGAAGATGATTCATGAGACTCTGGCTGTTTTCGAAATGTTAAAGACATAGCGACTATGAATTGTAGAATATCCACTTTGATGACGGGGCTGTCAATAAGGTAGTCCGCTGCGAATAGCCGGGACTTATTTTACTATCAAAGTAAAAAAACGCATTAAGAATTACGAGTCTGCTTGGTTCCATTTCCGTTGCATCTTAGCAGGTGGCTGGCCAATTCCATCAAAGGTGGGCAAACTTGCCAACTAACACCCCTTGACGAATGATCACGCAGACAATGTCATTCGCAGCATATTTTCCGACAACCAACCCGAGTGCGAAAGGGACTCCTGTTCGGCCAAGCTAACCTCAACTTCTCCAAACCGCAATTACCCCAGAAACTTATTAGCTCCCCGCGGCTCCCCGGACCCCAGACTGTGAGGGGAAGGGGAGAGGAGGGGAACAGGACGGGGGATCGATGGGGGCGTGGACAAGCCCAGCTTGGCGGATCCGAACACACGCTTGACGTTGAATGCGGAGAAACCGAGATCACAGATATTGGCATCTTGACACCATGCATGCTGAACCCCATAAAGTTTCATCGCATTTGGGCCGAATCTCTGATTAGCCTTCGGCCCAGCCGTTGGGGTAGAGGTGCCAAACGATTGCGTCGGCAACCACCAACCCCCGCGGCCCCCATTCGGCCAGAATTCCCCTCCCGTCTAGATCCAGCATCGGGGCAACTTTCCCCGATTATCACAACATCCAATCCACGTCTTCGCTTTTCACATCCCCAGATCCCCCACCTGCTCTATCCAGAAACCACGGCAACTATCCCCTACAAAAATCAGGGTCCGTCGTCTTACACCAAGTTTCGCCTCAACGCCAATGCCATTTTAAGCCTCTCTCCAACTCCACGTCTCCAACATCCCCAACCTGCCAGCGCGTCGCTTCTGTTGAAACCGCGTCTTTTCAAGTGGGCTTTTCCCATATCCTCTGACCGAAAAAGATGGCGCTTCAACTTTCCATAGGCCAATTCCTGGGTTTCCCTATCGACGAGGATGGCTTAATTGGACAGGCGGTCGGGCTCGCCTGCTGGCGTCAGTGGCGTCTGCCCCACGGGTAAGACATCATGTCGGGATCCGAATCCCGACATGGATGCAATGAAGACAAATAGAAAAAAAGAATTTGTCGTGGCGCGTGAAAAGAATCGGTGAGGCCTGCATGAAAGGTGACGGTATATAATCCGCCCAGCCGCCTTCCTCTGCATCCTCCCGAGATGTCTTAGCAGCTCCTCTCGTTCATCCGCATTCCAGTGATACCCCGCGGCAGTCCACCACCTCCGGCCTCACCTCGACGACCGCCTCCATTCCACGACGCCCTCACCTCCCATCACTCCAGCTGCCGTCCCTCGCTCGGCCAGTCAATTCAGATCCAGAACCACACACACAATGTCAACACAAAAGCTCCACGTAGGCGTCGCAGGCCTCGGCCGCATGGGCAAGCGCCACGCCCTCAACTTCCACCAGAACGTCCCCCGCGCATCCCTCGTCGCCGTCTCCTCCCCCGACGCCGCCGAGCGCCAATGGGCCTCCGAGACCCTCGCCCCGCACGGTGTCGCCGTCTACGAGTCCTACGACGACATGCTCGCCCACCCGAGCCTCCAGGCCGTCTGCGTCGCCTCCGCCACCGCCGTCCACGCCGAGCAGGCCATCAAGGCCATCGGCGCCGGCAAGCACGTCCTCTGCGAGAAGCCCCTCGGCACGACTGTTGAGGTGGTGAGTTACCATCCATTCTTTCCCCAAGAATCGTCGAGAAACTAACACCGCCCAAAGTCCCAGACAGTAGTCGACGCATCCGTCCGCCGCCCCGAGCTCAAGGTAATGTGCGGCTTCTCCCGCCGCTTCGACGCCTCCTACCGCGACGCCCACGCAAAGATGTCCGCCGGCCTCATCGGCCGCCCCGCCGTCCTGCGCTCCCAGACCTGCGACGTCCTCGACCCCACCGGCTTCTTCGTCGCCTACGCCCAGTTCTCCGGCGGCATCTTCGTCGACTGCTCCATCCACGACATCGACCTCGCCCTCTGGTTCTTCGACGAGGACAAGAGCAAGGTCAAGTCCGTCCACGCCGTCGGCATCACCGCCGTCGAGCCCGACCTGCGCAAGCACAACGACCGCGACAACGCCGTCGGCACCGTCGAGTTCTACGACGGCCGCATCGCCTACCTATACGCCTCGCGCATGATGGCCGCCGGCCAGGAGGATTCGACGGAGATCATCGGCACCAAGGGCAAGCTGACGGTGAACCTGCTGCCCGCGGAGAACCACGTCAAGATTTACCAGCCCGGCGGCATCAGGCAAGAGCTGCCCCAGACCTACTGGGACCGCTTCAGGGCGGCGTTCACAACGGAGGCGATTGAGTTCACAGAGAGCGTGTTGGAGGACAAGCCCGTGCCGGTGAAGCTGACGTCTGCTGTCGCGGCTGTCAAGATTGGCGCCGCGTTACAAGAGTCCATGATCACGGGGCAGAAGATCTGGTTCGACGAGAGTGGAAACCGGACAGAGAAGGCTCAGTTGTAATCTACTTATATCAAAGCCTTAGACGACGGCTACGTGCAATAAAACCCTGGAAATGGGTGCCTTGTCCTTGCCGCCAACACTTGATCATGCCAAATCCTTCAGTCGTGCCTAACCATGAACTTCTCAAAACATCGAATCGAGCCTGACAGTCTCTTCCACACATCATGCATCTCTTAAGACTGGACGCAGTCAATGTTGGGTGCATTCGCGTCATACATCTTTTTGGAGGTCTTCGCGCACTCTGGAATTGTATTAGCAATCTAGATACAGAACATAGGCAAGGGGAACAAAAGTCTGGTGTGGTGGAGGGTCCTACGCACCACCAGAAAACAACTTGTTTCACAGACTTACTTGTAGTCTTGACACTGAGTCTTCCTCTTTCCACCTCTCGAGCCGTCCTGCGATCCAACTTGGGGCCGGTCTCAGCCGAGGCTGGGGCGGAAGTGTTAGCAAAGACCGGAGCCGGAGCAAAGGCTGGAGTTGGAGCGAAAGCCGGAGCAGGGGCTGGAGACGGTGCTCGGACGGGCTCTTTGCGGGGAGCTGGACGCTGGAGGGGCTCCTTGTGGAAAGAGGGCATGGTTTGGGACCCAGTAGCGGGGTTGGTATCGGCGGTTTGCTTCAACTCCGGTTGCTCGCTGTGGACTTCGTCGGGCACAAAAGAATCCTGCTGGATGGAAGTGCTACCACTCCGTCTGGCAGGCAACTCCATGGTATCATCTTGTTCGATGGATGAGCTGCTAAGGTGATACGCTCCACTTCGTCGATCAGTTGGCAGAGATGTGGCTGGCTTTGAATGAACATCGCTGGTGCCAAAACCTCGGGTATGGACTGCCAGGGAAGTCTCGAAGCTGCCAGGCACATGGAATCTCGTCTTAGCCTTGTGGTCTGTTTGGTCAGGGAGCGTCATCTTGCTCTGAATAGAAGGTCGCGAGGGGATGACACGACGCTTCTCCCGGATCTCGCCTTCCTCGGATCCCTCTTCACAGGATTCGAATGCCTCCGAACCATCATCGGACGGCGAAGCCTTTCCACTGGGTGTGGGGAAAGGCGTGGGAGCCCAAGATGACTTCACTGCGGGCGATGGCTTGATGGCAGGTCCTCGCTTGATGGAGAGGGCAGAGAACTTAGGAGGGAATGGGAATTCTCGCTCGTCTTTGTAGGAGAAGTTGAAAGCGCCGGCATCTTCCAATGATGAGACAAATTAGCTGCGTCCTGCTTGACTGTTCGGTTCTTCTTTTGTGATAAGGTCAGGTGTGCGAGAAAAGGAATTATGTCCACACATACCCATGCTGCGGTTAAATCGGGGGCCAGCAAAGGGAGTAGATCCGGCATCAGCGGTCCGCATCGAGTCGTGACCAATACCTTCGGCCGCACTAGGAGGACTCTCTAACTTGATTTTCTTGGACGTATCCGGAGTCTGCGGGCTTTCGCTCGCGCTCACCCGGGCAAATTTCTTCGATACCTTGGTATCGAAGGTTGGGAAGTCGATGGCGGAGTCGTTGACTCTATGCTGCTTCTCGGCGTCGGCCAACTTCTTCTCGGACTCCTCGGTCACTCGCGTGATCTCGCTAACGGCAGTAGACAGGGTGTCGAAGCAGAACTTGGGGTCGTCTTTAAGGAGATTGCGGAAGTCTTGTTGCTGGAGGAGCATGCACAGGTGAGGTCCAATGGCCTTCTGGAGCTCCTGCTTCAAGTCATCGTGGGCCTCACTCGCCACGTCGACGATGATGTCAGCCACCGTCATGAAGTCTTCCAACATGTCGACGCGCTTATCGAGCATGTCGCTCAGGTCACGGCCGACACGAGAAGCGAGTTCGGCCGTGAGATCGGACACGCCAAGGGACGCAGCAACGTCGTGGATCGTGAGTAGATCGTAAATCTCGGGCTTGTGGGGTAGCGCATCATCTGAAGGTTGTCAGCTGGAGTTGACAGAAGAAGTGGCGCAGGATTTGAATTTACCTCCGACGTAGAGCCACTTGAGAACGGTTTCCAGTGCAGGGGCTTTGAAAAGGTGGTCCTTCAACGCGAATTTCTTGACGCGGTCGTCCTGGTAGAACACCTAGTCAGCAACACTTCTGTCCATTGCAACGGGCAGGAGCAAATAAATTGAAGGAGAAAGTTGCGTTACCAATGCGGCCTTCTGATCGACGAGAAAGTCAACCATCTCGCTCTTGCCTCGGATGACCTTGTCGTGCAGCTCCCACTTTTCTTCGCCCATCATGAGCCAGATGTCGGCATCCTTTTTGGTCTCCCAAAGGCTACGAGACTGTCAGCACATGCGAAGAAAAGCGCCCGAATGATTTCTTACGAGGCTATGTCGGGACGAGCCATGTCGAAAGACCGGGGGGATGGCTTGATTGCAAGTTGTGGATGTGGTTGTTGTACTTCGGTATGTGTTGGTGTGCGTTGGAAGAATGGGGAGAAGGAGAAGAAATTCTCAAGTGGGTAGGATGTAGAAGGTAGGAGATTTAGCGTGAGATATCATCAGGAGTAGGCAGGCGAGAAAGCCAGAGGAAGGTAGGTGCCTGCCTCCCATCGAGTGCTCGAGGAAGGTGTGGGACAAGCTGTGCCTTCTGTCTCTTGTTCAAAGAAGGGTCGAGTTCAAAGCTTGTTGCGTTCGCATGTTCACCTAATTGGACAGGCATCTGTGTTATCTGATCGGTCTAGGTTATGGTAAGGTGAGGTGAGCAGTCCACACTTCACCCAGGTGAACTGACCTGAGGCTGCATGCCTCCTTCCCACCCTCAGCTTCTAGCTATTTCTTCGACGTTGTGGCAGGATCTGCCAACCAGTTACAACTAAGAGATGGGCCGAATGTTCTAATTGGTAAAGCATCTCTAACAACTCAAAACCAATACCACCTGACGAGTTTCTGGATACTCTGTCGAGGGTAGGGGCGCTCAGTTCGAATCTTGGCAAAACCAATAAGCAAGGAGGGCCTAATAGATGACCGTCGCGCTATCTTTTGACTTTTTAACCATCTGGAGCTCTTGAATCTTTTCTTCTTTTCCTTTTCTGGAGTTTCGCGAGGTCCCCTCATGACAGCTTCCCCAGGTATCCATACTGACCTGCATGGTTATCTGTTGCTGCTGGCAAGACCACCCGCCGCAGGAACAGTCGGCATACGTTAGCAGGACACAGAAAAGAAAGCACGTTCTGCTACTATGCCTCAATCTTCTCATTGATCTCACCGTGAGCTGGTTCGATGAGACCGAAAGTCTGTAAAATCGTCACAATAACAAAGGAAAGCTCATTTAAAGCAATCTGCTCTCTAAAGCACCTGCGAGGGCCTCCGCTGAACCAAAAAATTGCATCCGCCTCTGTCGTCGCAGGGTCATCCCAGCGCTCCGTACGGAAGTCACTCGCGTCCGGCCCGAACACTTCCTTCCTCCAAGACGTCACATGGGGCGATAAAACCACTACTTCTCGCTTCCGAGTGAGTAACAGGATCTGTTCATCCTCCCCGCCGCCAAACGGGAGTACATTTGTCTTGGTGGCTTGGCGAGTATTCATAGGAATCCCAGGGTAGAGCCGAAGACCTACTATCATGTTAGATGGCCACGACGAAGGCGAGCAGTGCCTCGGACGAAAAGAGGTACTTGCACTCTTTAATGACTTGAGCAAGACACGACATGTTCGCAGATCTGCCTTGGATGCCAGCGCTTTTTGGCCCATCACTGCGCCGACATCGTTGCGTAACTTCTCGATTACTCGTGGTGTGCGAGCTAGCAGTCGGCAATGGCTAAGAGTTAGCATCTGCTCTCATAACGATTACTCACATACTAACGATGTTCAAACAAGCGCCGACGCTATTGAGTCTCTGCCAGCCAGAAGGATGTTGATGACGTGGTCGCGTATGCTATCGTCGCTCATTCCATCTTGGGCCACTGGTCAATGAGGCTATCGGGTGCTCGGCCTCCAACAACAGCCGGCTTCAAGGATTGAACTTCCGCAAGGAATTCCTCCACGTAATGCCGGACTTCGATGCAGGCGGTTCAAAATCTGGCTGAGTTGTACATGTTATGTGAGGGAGCGCAACGGAACCGTCTCACGAGGCCTTCCGAGGCGATCAGAAGTTCTCTGCAAATTTCCGGTTGCGGGTGCTTTCCGGGGTGTTGTCGCCGGATTTCAAGGTGTAAGTTGACCTGCCCAGAAGTCGAGTCGGGGAGTTGTCCATGAAGAATCGAATGAGAGGTCGGAGGTCGACGACGCCGCCTGGCTCGGAAAGCGGGAGACGAGCCAGAAAGTCTTCAACGTGCTCGGTTAGCTGCTCAAGGCCGTAAGTAGCCGACGAGGAGAAGAGGTGCTTCCTCATTAAAGCTCAAGACTTTTTGCAAGCAGCACCTTCTTGGACAAAAATGCCATCACCAACAAGCTGGTAAAAGACTTCTCCCCTGGGGCCGAAGGAATAATGTGGTGTGTTTTCAGCCATGATAGAAGCGCGCTCAGTCACGTCGTATGTATTCCCCAGACATGTTGGAGGATAGAATTGCTTCGATGTTCTGAAGGGCAAGGATGTCATGGCAGGGGAGCCCGAAAAGAAAGAATCGTGAGATGGCGCCCAGTGGAGATTCTTCTGCGACTTCAAAAATAGTTTTTAGTAACTGCTTACGTTCATCGCTTGCCACAGTTGCCATATATGATCAATAGCCAGAAGCCAACGATTGAGTATCATCATTAGTGGTTTGCAGCTATGCTTATACCCGTACGCCGTGTGTCCTTAGAAGTGGGCAGAATTTACAATCAGCTTAGGTCGCTAGATGATAAAGCAGGCTGAGATCTGCCTCGCTGCGACATCATTTCACAGGGCGGTGACACGTGTTATGCAATGTGGGCTGACTGTAGCGGGTCAGTGTCTTTGCGGGGTAGATAACTGGCGGATCTTCCTCCCCGCACCAACTATCCTATGTCGTCCATGTTCTTTCCGAAGCACACATCCTTCGTTCCTCAGAAACCTTTATCATCAGCAAACGCTTCACAATGAATGGCATTGCAGACTCTTCCAGCAACCAAACGCCTAGAGCCGACCCAATTTCCGAGTCGTCTACCGACCGCCCAAATTCGCTCAGGCCGACTCACCGGCTGGAGCAACTGAAGGTTGGAGAGAGAGGCGTCCAGCTCTTGGTCTCAACTCATGATCATCTTTATGACGCCAAAAATGTCGAAGGTGGCAACAACTCGTTCCAGTGTGTTGGGGGATGGAACGAAACATCAATTCACGAGCTCGGGCAGATGCTTATCTCTCACCAAAGCAACATGTCTCGCTCCAACGACACTGTGTCCAGAGTGTCCGCGTTCAAGGGCCCAGGCCACACAATGAAAAACGCTACACAGGAACCACCCAGTCAGTCGTAGAAAGTGTCTGATGGGCGGAGTACACTATGGAGGCCGGGTAGATGAATGGGATTGCTCAGATCAGATCAAGCTCTTGTAGTATTTTCGGGAAGAAGTTACTCCTTCTAAGCTGAACCAACATAAAAACATACAAAGTCTCCTCGCTTGCTCCTGCGACTTTTGCACTACTTCGGTATCAGTATGCGGCGAAGGGTCTGGTCAATACACAAGTCCCTGACAGAGACCAGATGAGCACTTCATCGGCGCCAGATCTCGGATCACCGGTTGAAGGTCTTCCACGATTCTAGAAAGCACGCGATAGATTTCTCTAGGAACCTTCCGCGGGGACGATACCTAAGCAATGTGAGCAGGGCTAAGCCTTGGCAGGTAAATTACATTTGATCAGGAGCCTGGTGGTTTCTGATCTGCAATCCTGCATGCGGGGGCTGACTAATGCTGAGGAAGTAAATCCCGCACGGTGAAGTGGCATGATGTTGGTGTGGTCGTACACTAAGTTAATCACTGCAAAAATTGCACTGCGAAAATCGAAGACAGCGACGACGACCATGGCCGATCCGCTCGGCGTCGCCTCAGCTTTAATAGCTATAGTCACAGCAACCATGCAGACTAGCAAGGCTCTCTACGACACTATCCACAGCTTCAGAAGTCACCAGCGAGCCGTCCAACTACTTTTAGACGAACTCGTTGGTCTAAACGAAGTCCTACAGTCTTTAGAGAGGCTGGTCAAAAGCACCGACGACGCCACTTTCAGACCGCTCAAATTGCCTTTGCTCCAATGCCGACGAGCTTGTTCTGAGTTTGACGCTTTAATGGTCCAATGCAGTAAGCGGTCGGGACAGCCGAGAACTAGTTTCAGGGACTGGCTGAAGGTGAGATATATGGAGAGCGACATCAATGGCTTTACTAGCATGCTCGCTGGGTATAAGTCGACCATTTCCATCGCTTTGGGCGACGCAAACCTGTCAGTATCCTGCCCCAAATCTTGAGTAGCACAATCTAATAGTTAAACACAGCCGGTCTGCAACAGTCACTCTCCGACTGCTCAGCGAGTATAAGGACATGATTCACAGCACAACCCAAGACCTTGAGGATCACCTTGAGGAAATCAACGCAAAATTGGAACGCCTGGTCCCGCAAGACAATAAGTCTCGGGTCGTTTCGACTACTGTCGAACGCATTCGAAACGAGAGGGACAGTACCGAAATTTGCCTTCAAATTTGCGCCGTGGTCCAGGCTAGAATCGACGAAATGCGATTCCAGCCTGTTCCGGGCAGCTCGCCGTTCCAAGAGATGTCTTGCCAAGATTTAACGCAAGCAACTGTTATGACTATGTCCACTCTAAGGCAATGCAGGGATATTATATCTGATAATGTTGCCCACCTGCGCAGGCATCAGGAAGAAAATAAGAAGCGGTTGGAATTTGGGGCGGTGGCGTTATCTCTACCGCTTGATGATGAGATTCAAAGCTTACGAGGAGAGCTGGACAGCACGAGGGAATGCCTTGCAATCTGTAATGGAGCATCTCAGAGGGCTTCTGAAGGAGTGCACGTTCTAGAGGATATGAGCACTGGGCATGATGGTCAACAAGTCTTTGTGTCCACGTTAGGGGATCTTTTTAATGTGAAAGGAGCGACTACTGGTGATAGGGGTATTCAGTTTGTAGGCACAGTTTCAGAAGCTTCACTACAGGAATTCTTTAGGAGCCAAACACGAAATAGTACATTATAAACTAAATATTAATTCTAGCCATAGCGCAAGCTCCTAGCCTATATTTAAACTGCTTATAAGAACTATAATACTTTATGACGTTATTATTGTAGTGTTATAGTTTGCTATATAACAGCAGGCTCGGAACGCTCAGTGCAGTTAGCATTGGACAACGCGGCGCGGAGCCGCATAACGATTGTGGCTGTTCATCGCTCGGCACTATCGCAAAGGCAAATTTCATTTACATCCTCGATGAAGGAAGGGTGGTAGAGCGTGATCCACATGATGAACTAATGGCCGCGGATGGGCGATACGCCGAAATGGTGTCACTGCATAGCGTTGAAGATTAGGTCTGTTGGCATGGAGGGATCAGAGGCGACAGGTATTATCCAGTTTGGCTGTCTCTTTCATTACCCCGGTCCTTTGAATCAGCCGTTGTAATGACGAAGCCTGAGGGAAATTAGTTTTGATCCACATCGTCAATTAAAGATGATGCTCTCTTGGTTTACATGTCCATGCAAAATGCAAACATAGCGATGAGACACGCTTTGAGACAGTCCCCAGCAACTTGTGTTATAGTATATTAAGAAAATTGATTTCAGCACTGTCATTTAACTTCTCTCCTACTTACACCGATGATTTCCCTCGTTACAAGTCCAACACCTCGAAAATAACGCTACGTGGTCCCTGCTAAACTACGTGTCGACAAAGACTCGACATCGACAGAGTCAAACACATCATCATCGTCATACGTGTCATTCTGTTCCTCCTCCATGCCCTCCTCTTGGAGATCTTCATCCGGGCTCCCTGTAACACGAAGGGCTTCGAAGCGCTCCACAAACTCCACCTGGAGGCGCTTCAAGTAGCTCGCGAGGGCAGGATCATCCATCTGTGAATTCCGCGCTTGCTTCAACTGCTCATGAAGACTTAGTACTAACTTGCGCTCGCTGACGAGTCGCCTTGCCTCTGAGGTTTGCTGTTTCTTCAATCTATCTTCGCGGATGGACTGAGAGACTTGCTCCGCCACGTCTAGAAATCGCTCAGGGAAGTCCATTGCCTTGGCGAGTAGAATGCCGTATGGTATCTCGTCTACCTTGCCAGATTCAACTTTGTACGTCATGGTCAACCTGGGATCGCCCCTGGACGTATTCGAAAGATGGCTTGCGAGATGGAGGTTGAGAACTCCGGGACGGTCGTTTAAAACTTCAGCTATGGGATATTAATAAACATCCACGCATCTCAGCCGCCTGAGACTACTCACCGAGTTGCGCAAAATGCGTTGTGAACCAGACCTTCGCTCGACTTTGGATGAGTGCTTCTGCCATAGCAATCGCAATTGCGAGTCCATCACGAGCACTCGTGGCTCGACCAAGCTCGTCGATGATGACCATGCTTTTGTCATCCACATTGCTACATATCATTAGCAGTGGCATAATGCGAGCAAGAATCGCGACGTACTTAAGTATAAAGGCCATCTCCCGCATCTCCTTCGAAAAGGATGACAAATTGGCCTCGATGCTGTCATCTGTAGACACTCTCGCGAAGATGCTGTGGACGATAGGGAACGTAGCACGCTCGGCCGGCACAAAGCATCCAATCTGCGCCATGATCTGGAGCAGCGCAATGCTTTTGATGTAGGTAGTCTTGCCACTCATGTTACATCCGGTGATAATCTGGAATCGGTAGTTGTCATCCGCGTAGAGGTCGTTTGGGATGCATCCTTCCTTCAGTTCCTATCACCTTTTGTCAGAAAACGTGGAAGAAGTAGCCGCTGGAAACACACCCTATCCAGGATTGGATGTCTTGCGGCCTTTAGTGCCAAGGTGTCCGAAACCTCTGGTCGAACCCAGTCGTAGATCGAGCTGACATGAGCAAACGAGGCCAGCATATCAAGCAGAGCAACTGATTCACAGACACGATAAAGAACCGCTATCTGAGTTCTGATATTGTCGATGAGATCCTCAATCACCTTGTCGCATTGCATAGCGATCTCAGCCACAGAATCGGAAATCCGCTGATTTAGCTGCTTGAGGCGGATCGTCATGCATTCTAGATTGCCGCGCTTCACGACTCGGTTAACAAGAACGTCTGGGATTGGGCGATCTTCGAAATTCAATTCTCGCATGCGGAGAGAGTAGCCGCGCTTTGGATCGTACTGAAGTTTGGCATCCAGATCAAGTTCACCTGAAAGTTGTCAGAATGCGGAATTGTACACGTGCTGAAAAGGATGTCATCATACCGTTGACTTGGTCCACATGCTTGTGGACATCTTCTGTATTCTCCTTGTATGCCTGCCGAGCGACATCCAGAAGACCGTTGACACCAGCCTGCAAGTGGTCAGCGGGACGAAGCCAGCAAAGAGACCGCTGCCGTTAAAGCTACCTTGACGGCAAAAGCTCTTTGGTTGCGCTGATCGAGAGCTTTCTTGGTATGGGTGACATCTTCGTGGATTGTCTCGTATATCAAAGTGCGCAGAGGGGCAATCATTTCAGGGCGGAAAAGTTCACGGATCTTCGTTAAGAGTGGCGAAACAGCAGGTCTCATGGCTTGATAAAGATCAGGCAGTCCATCGACAAAGGCTTTGACTTTGAGGACGTTGTCCATGGAGGATTCTGTTGCTGCAATGGATGGTTGAGGCGGCACAAGGACGAGCTTCCCCCGGTCAGCATCATCATCATCAGGTCGTGCCTTCATCACATACCCGGGTCAACATTTTCTCGACGTCGGGGAAGCTCAGCGCTGCCAAAGTCAACAAATGCCAGTCGCCTTCGCTGGGCTGTTCCTACCTTTTCTGACTTCTACAAACATGTCGACAGATTTGTGCAGTTCCTCGACAGCTTCATATCTAGGATCCAAGTAAGCTTCCTTGAGTGTACTAGGTTGTAGCAAGTTGCTGCGCAGGACTCGCGAGCCCATGGGCGTTTTTGTCTGGTTCAACAGCCCGACCAGACTATCCTTTGACTGTGGTTTTCGAAGGTTTTGGAGGATCTCGAGTGACAAGATGGTTGAGACGTCGATCATCATGGTGTCTTCGCACGATTGGAAGCGTACTCGCAAGGAGTTGGGGAACACGCGAATCGCATAATGATCCTCAATAAAACTGACAGCCTGTTTTTCAATCAGTGTCTGTAATGCATTAGGGACACAAGACGTACCGCGGCGAACGAACAAGTGGCATAAAAGCTGCCCTCCAGAGCTACTTTGATTGACTCGGCATCCTCTCGAAAGGCACATGTGTTGACTCGGTGCATGCCTTCTAGCTCTGACCAGCACCTTCTGTCCACAGGAGCAATCTTGGTTCCGGGCATGTTCTCTTCGATGTGGCTGTATAGTCTCGACTTTGGATTCGGCGGGCAAGCCGTGCTGACAATCAAGACGACGTGGGGCTCCATAATTTGAAGCTCGTGGATGGTTCGGGTGAAGAATCGACTGTCTGAGATTTGGCTGAGAATCACCTCGCCAGTGGCAACGTTGACCGATGCCATGCCAACTGACGGAGTAACTCCTCGAGCTTCGCTCAGCGCGCACACGATCTTGTGATTTTCGCTGTCAGGGAGGGGAGTCCGAGAAGTCCGACTGCTGTAGGAAGTGCCCGGACGAGAGGTGTAAGACTGGCCCGACTTGGAGGCGTATGACTGGTCAGAGGGAAGAATGGTCTGACGAGACGCAGTGGTGCCGCTGGTGTCGTCATAGTAGTCGTAGCTTGGAGTGTAGACCAAACCCGCCCTGCGGTCTGTAGAGGATGATGCTTCAGGGGTAGCTGTGAAGTAGGGAGAGTTGGTGCTCTTGTTGTTGGGATCTCGAGTCTGGGACGAAAAGTATGGCGATGATTCTTGGGAGATGGGTGTTCGGGTCTGCGCGGTTCGGAACGATGCGACCGACTTCGCGCCGGACAGACATCGGTCTTCCATGGCGACGGGGTGTGGGGAGGTAGGATCAGATGTTCATGAATGGCTGAAATTGGATGGCATCCGCTGATCTCCAGAGTCCTCAATCAGCGTAGTTGAATTGATTCTGCCACAAATTCGAAGTTGGAAGATCTCCAGAAGAAACTGCAAAGACATGGACGTCGAGGCAATCACGACCACGAAGGGCACCTGCCCGACTTACACGGCCAAGAGCCGGGGTTGTCCCGGTCGAATGTGCCTCCAATTGCGATGCGGGGGTGGAGCCACAGAATGCAGGCGCACAAGCCACGCCCAGCACAGACCACGTGAAACACAATTCCTCTCCAGCCACCCAACGACGAGCCGCCGATGACTACCAGTGGAGCAAACCTCATCCGCCCGGTGCACGTCTGGAAGAGTTTGCACAGGCTCCCCAACCCAATCCACACAGCTCTGCGCAGCAGCCGAACCGCGTCGCGCCGCGACACCCCTTCGACACACCGAGAAAAAAGGCACCCCCCTCCCCCATCTCGACCGAGCAACCCGGTAGTGGATTTGAAGCTATCGCGACCTAGTGCTTCTATCGCGCGCGCGTGTGTGTCGCGGTCTGTGTGCGACCGCCCGGGGGCCACCACCGAGATCCTCGTTTGCCGATTTCCCCCGCGCCGCCGCCCAACATGTTTGGCATCCTGGGCGCCGTCAATGTCGACAGCAACACCAAGACGTACACCTCCTTCGAGGAGCTGTTTGCCGCCCTCAAGGCGCGCATGCAGAAGGATGGCTACAAGGTCGTCAAGTCGCGCACGCATCGCAACAAGGTCGGCGGCACGTATGAGAAGGGCAGCGAGGTGGTGCGATGCGATCTCGTCTGCGACCGCGGCGGCCAGCCGTACAAATGCACCGCGACCCAGCTGAAGACGACCACCAAGAAGACCAATTGTCCATGGAAGGCGAAAGCGGTTAATCGCAAGACCATGGGCGCATGGCTCTTGACGGTTATCTGCGACGAGCACAACCACGAGCCGAGGACACCTGATCCGCCGACAGATGAAGAGGATGCCGATGCCGAGGGGGATGCCGATGTCCAGGACGCATCAGCTTGTGTGTTCTGCCCGTCGTCGCTTTATCGTTTCGTCGTCTAATACTGACCTGTAGTAGTGCCCGAGCAGGACGACTCGATCCCAACACCAGATCCCGAAACGTCACGAGCTCTTGCCGTTGCCGGCGTTTCCACCTCCCAGATGCGACTTACCGGCGATACCTTCCACAACTTTAAGACGGAATACCGGAAGATGTCCAAACCCGAGCGCATGGGTATTCTGGCTCAGCTGCAGCTGCGTGTAGCGGCTCTCTATGCCATTGAGAACGAGGATTTACAAAGGCAAGAGCGGCAGGCAAGGCAAGAGAGGAAGCATCAAGAGATTGAGGACAACCGTCGTAAATCTCAAAGCGCGCAGCAGACACAGCAACAGCAGCAGCAGCAGCAACAACAACAAACGCAAGCTCAACCACAACACCACCAGCAACCACAACAACACCAACCGCAGCACCAAACGCACCAATCACATCAACAACACCAACAGCCACAGCCCCAGAATCATAACCATAATCATAACCACGCTCATGCGCATGCCCATAATCGCGCCGCCCAGCAGCAGCAACAACAACAGCAGCAGCAGATGACGCAAATGTCGCGGGACAGCATGACGGGTTTGCCGAAACATCCGTTCGAGCAGTCGACGCACGATGAGCACGCTCAGTACCGTGACCGGCAGGCGGAGGTTAGCAACCGCCACCAGCAGAACTTTATGAACATGGCGCGAGAGCACATGGGCAACGCCGTGCAACAGACGCCCGTGCAGCAGACCCCAATCCCGGTGCCGCAGTTCGGGATGCAACAGGCGCCAGGGCCGAACGCCAACAACGTCTTCCAGCACTACAGAAATACGCCGGCAAACAATCCGGGAGCGTCGGCGGGCGGAGGCGGCACGCCGGCCCAGCAGAAGCGTCGAGGTCGGCCTACCAAGAAGAACGCCATGGACCAGCAGAGTCTTGACGCGAGCATGCACATGGGAAGGTAGTTCGGCCCAATTCGTGAGATTGAGCTGGATCGTCAGGTTGAAAGATGGTCGCCATGGTTTAATAAGGTGTAAAAAAGGTCGAGATCTGTGTACGTGGGCGGGCCGGACGGAGGATATGGGGGCGTTTATATGGACATCCAGCAGGCCAGCACCGGACAAGGATGGCCTCTCTCCTTCGAGTGTATGTTTTCTTATCCTCGCGGAAAAAGCACAGTTTCGGGAATGGAGCCGCAGGGATTTCGCTCCGGAGTCAGTTTATTCATTGTTTTTTTTTTTTACTACAGCCGGGGGAAATGCTTTTTTTCCTTTTCATGTCGGTCACAAGAGACAGACCATCGGCTTTCCGCCCGCCTTAACAGAGA